>LCTX01000411.1:0-36752 GCA_002233555.1 Limonomyces culmigenus | reverse complement strand
CCCTAACCCTAACCCTAGATCGTGCCGGCCCGCGCTCGGGTGGTCGCGGAGCATCCCGCTTGCGCTGGCGTGATCCCAGCACACTCGGCTCCCGCTTGAGGTTGCGAGTGACACCCCGGCTTGCCAGGGTGCCGCGCTCTTTGCCGGACATGAAGACCTGTCTACCCTGTCCAGTGTCCGTGCGGGGACATGCGCATGTTGTCGGGGTGCTAGACGCGTACGTTCGCGTCAAGCGCTATACCTGCGCTCGCACTTGTACTGCAGACTCATGAAGAGGATGTGGACTGTAGGCCCTGTGGACACAGCACGCAACAAGATCCGGTACAATTTACATCTTTATCTCTTATATGTTATGTATGCCAGTGCTCGAGTTTTTGCGCAAGCAACAGCAGTCCCTATGTCAAGTCAGGAGTTGGTCTCAATCATGAATAGCAAGCTTACAAGCTGTTTACTGCCCCAGCAACTTTGTGCAAAGTCACCTACTGCCACCCACAGCTGCGTCACAAAATCAGCACTACCCTCCAACAATGAAGAGAGGTACAATAACGCATACCAGGGTGTGCACGGGGCCTCCATGCGCCCAGCATCTCCCCCTTCTCGTCACGGCCCCACACCGGGCCTTCACCCATCACATTGGCGCCCATGAGAGCCGCCCATGTCTTGTGTGCATCTTGATATCCAGTCCTGTAGTGCATGCCTGTCAGAGTTGATGGGAATGGTACAAGCTGCCAGCGACGCACGCAAAGATGATTGCGTCGCAAGGCATGCTGCTCCCATTGTCCAGCACCGCACCTGTCTCCTCCAGCCGTGCAATTGTACCTGCATGTACAGTGACACACCCAGCTTCAACCGCCTTGACAAACCCCATGTCCGTTGCATACCCTGTAAGTTACTCTGTTATCATGCGGACGTAAACAAAGAGATGGCACGCGTACCTGCAAAGCGTGTGTCAATCTCCCCAGCTGCGCCTGTACCATCTGCGCCGAACCACGTTCGAAAGCCCGTATTGTGCAGCACGAGTTTCCGTCTGCGATCTTCGTCATCGACAACGTCTGCCTCGTCACCCATCTTCGCACCCCATGCTTTCCCCTGCCATATGCGCATGAGTGGCGGCGCGCACCCATTCCGAAAGTCCACCTCAGCCTGAGCGACATTTGGTGGATACTGGGCGGACCAGTACATGCGTGCGACACCTGGGAAGATCATGCACGATGGTGCACGCTGAAGGAGTGTTGCGCCGAGGCGTGCGGCGAGGTCCGTTGCAGTGTTGCCGGCGCCGACGACGAGTACGTCTTTGCCCATGTAGGGGGTAAGATTCCGGACAGCCGACGAGTGGACAATCGGGCCTAAAAAGGGGTGGGAGGAAGGGAGTGCGGGTATGTGTGGCGCGCCGAGCGTCGATGTCGCGAGGACGATGTGTGCAGGACGAAGCGTCGTCGTGGTGCTTAAGTCGCCGCGGTGCACGGCAACTGTCCAGGTGCCCGTCGTGTCACTATACGAGGGAGCGGAATGTATCGAGGAGGATGTCCAGAGCGGCAGGTCTTGCTCCACGGCGTATCGCTCCATCCAGTCCGCGAGCATGTCCTTCGGGGTGTACTCGGGCCAGTCTTCAGGAAACGGCGCGTACAGCACTATCTCACTCTGAGTCAGGAACATCCATAGTGAGGAAAGGTGTATACACGCACAAGCATGATGCTCCTTAGGCGTGTTGAGTGTGAGACCCTCGTAGCGCGTGCGCCAGCCGTCTCCAACGCGTGCGGCGCGCTCGACAAGCAGCGTCGGCAGACCGAGGCGCCGTAGGCGTGCTGCCACGTTCAGTCCAGTCTGGCCCGCTCCCACTATGCTCATCGTCAGCCTAAATTTGAGAACGGTGATCACGAAAACGAACGCGCCGACTACGACATACGGGTCTGTCTCCGAGGCGCGTCGGTACGCCTGACTGTCCACCGGCGCTGTCTCTTCATACCCGGCGATATCATCCAGCATAATCGTCGCCCATTCCGCGTGCTGTCCGCCTTCGTCGAGCAGTGCGCTACCTCGGCCTGAGCCTAGACAAGTGCGGAACGTGAAGAACAGACGACGGCCATCTTCCTCCACAGTCTGCATCTTCACGCTACTGATGCCTCCTCGTTTCGCTACACCCGTATTGATGTATTCGGAGATGGTGTGCGCATCCACTATTGAGCGTACATCCCACGAGAAGACGAGCGAATCGCGAAAGATGGCCGAGGGTGCAAGCAGTGCCGCGACTCTGGGGCCCGGTGTTGGCGCATCCAGCGCAGATGAGAGCTGAGATAACCAGGCTCTGGCGTTGTCCGACATGGCGAGAGTAGATATGTGGAATACTGGGTCTAAGAATAGATGTGGAATGCGGGGAAGGCTTGCGGGGGATAGACGCCGTCGTAGTCTCCGTCATGGCCGCTTTCTACGCTCTCCTCGGGGCGTTGGCTGCCCTTGCGGTTTACATCGCGTATCGCTTGGCCTCCATCGTATTCTCTCCGACGAAACTATGGAAACTGCCTGGGGTGAGGATGCACAAATTCATGCTCAACTCGTGCAGATGCTGAGCTCAGCTGCAGCCACCAAATCCGGATTGGATCATGGGAAACATGAAGGAGACATTCAAGGCTGAGCAGTCTGTCTTGCACCAGCAGTGGGCTACCCAATACGGCCATGCTCTCATCTATAGCGGCTTGTTCGGGGTGCGTCGTCTATACCCTCCACTGACTCCCATCTGCTGACTGAGATCACATCAGCGTCCTCGCATGATGACCACAGACCTGCGGGCGATTACGCACATCCTCCACCGTACCGATGTCTATCAGAAACCCGAGATGATGCAGCGGATTGTCGAACGTATGCTCGGCCGAGGCGTGCTTCTCGCTGAAGGCGAGGTGCATCGCCTCCAGCGCAAGGCACTCAACCCGGCGTTCGGTCCCGGCCAACTTCGTGACCTCACAGGTGTGATGCTCGACAAATCAAACGAGGTATATCTACTCCCAGTACCGTTTGCACTCAGGCCACTTACGCTCCCTCAGCTGAAAGACGGATGGATCGGCCTGCTCAACGCAGCGTCTTCGGACACCAAGCAAGTCGAGCTTGATGCCCCTTCCTGGTTTGCGAAGACCACACTCGACATCATGGGCCTTGCTGGATTTGGTTACGACTTTGACTCGCTCTCCGGAAAGTCAAACGAACTACACGACGCCTTCAAGACGATCCTCGGCGGTGGCCCTGAAGGCAGCGCCCTCCTCATGGCTCTTTCGTCACTTGTACCTGGCTGGCGACACCTTGTGAGCATACTTTCCTCGTACGAATATCTATACTCATGTCTGTCTAGCCTACCAAGCGAAACAAGAGCATCAAGCACGGCCGCGACGTCTTGAACCGCGTCGGTGGGCAGCTTATCACAGAACGCAAGCAAGCGGCGGCGTAAGCTCAGATGAGCAGCAGTGTCGACGCCTGCTAATATACCATGTAGGTTCGAGGCGGCTCAAGGAGAGAAGATCTCCAACACCCGCGCTCGCGACCTGCTCTCCCTCCTCGTTCGTGCGAACACATCAGCCGATGCACGTGAACGTCTGTCTGACGCAGACGTCCTCGCTCGTGAGCACAGTCTTCTCAACACACTCCTGCTTTGTCTTTGAACTTATGTATGTTGTCCAGAAATTCCGACTTTCCTGCTCGCGGGACACGAGACGACTGCAACTCTAATGTCCTGGATCCTTCTCGAGCTTACGTCGAACATCGAGCTGCAAGATGAGCTTCGGGCTGAGTGTCTCACACTGCCACTGGGCGACTTGGCAACGGGCAACTCGCCCCTCTCAGCCGACGAACTGGCCACTCTCGACAAGCTCCCCCTCCTCGACGCGATCACGAAGGAAACGCTGCGGATTCACTCGCCTGTTGGCAGCACAATTCGTGCCGCTATCAAAGACGACTCCATTCCACTCTCGAAGCCATACACCGATCGGGATGGTGTTGTCCATGACACAATCGAGTGAGTCCGCTCATTGTTGCGTTTCATGATACATGTGCTGAGATAACAACCTACCTTAGGATGACCAAAGGCGACCAGCTCTTCGTTCCAATGGTCATTATCAACCGGATGGAGGAACTGTGGGGTCCCGATGGTGCACAGTGGAAGCCGAAGCGCTGGCTGTCTGGTGCAAATGCCACCAACGGTGTGCCGGAGATAGTGCGAGGCGTGCCCGGTATCTGGGGCAACATTATGACGTTCCTGGGCGGACCGCACTCGTGCATCGGTTATCGCTTTGCGCTTTATGAGTACGCTTCTCCTCGTCCCTGGTATAAACGAGTACGCTGACGACGCCCGCAGGACGAAGATCATCCTCCATACTCTCATCACCAACTTCCATTTTGAACTGGCGGTTCCGCGTTCGGAGGTTTCATCTCGCGGCGGTATGCTGACCCGACCGTACATCAAGGCGAACGAGAAGGAGGGCGGACACCTTCCCCTGCGCATCAGGAGAGTTGTTGAATGAGCTAGTGTTCACGGATCTGTCACGTAGTGTGCTCGCATGTATTTTGGATTATGATCATGATGCTTTGACGATACTCGAACGAAGGAGCACACGTAACATTTGTAGGTCTCTTTGGAAGCTTTGGTATCTACTAGAATGTACATGACATATATAGGTTGTGCCGCTGTGCCTCTATCTCTACGACGATTCTTGTCGGATCTGTCCGTCTGATCCTTCTTGACTCTCGATGGTCTCGACGCGGTTGTCCTCCTCCGCCGCCCGCAGCTCGCGATCACGGTCCTCCTTCTCGCTCTGGTAACGCTCCCACTGTTTGGGAAACCAACGTTTCTCGGCAGAGTCCCACGTCTTCGCGAGTCCCTTGCTTGCCGGGATCGATACGCCATAGACTATGACGGAGACCATGACAAGCTGTGGTGATATCAGTGTCTAATCGCTAAGCTGGGTAGACAGTACCGACGAAGTATACTATAGGCTCTGCGACTTCACGCACTCGCTCGCGTTCGTTCGGGATCTCTTGGAGAAGGAGCTGATGAGATTATGAGATGCGGTCTCACACGTACTCCGCCGAGGCGACGCACTGTGACAAAGAAAATGGAAGCGACTCCCGTCGGCCCGAACCTGAGAAATATATCAGACCACGCAACAACACACTGGAGGGACTTTCTTGAACACTCACCAACCCACAAAGAAGCCATGACGCCAGTTTCGAAGGGCCGGGATCACCCAGTGCAGGAGGGTGACCCACGGGAGGCGACGGAGGAAGATGACGCAGGCAGCCAAAGCAACCAGCCGCCTAGGCCCTATGTCGACGATATCGTGTCCAAACCGGTCGAACGGAATGCATGCTCCGCTGAAAAAGAGTATCAGTACAAGTCTGCTGCCTCCATTGACAAGTACGCACATGTAGATAAAGATTGCAGCGTTGACCAAGACATCGAGGATGTCGTGGAGACTCTCGTCCTCGTGGACCTGACGCTGACGGTCGTCCCACGTGAACGCGTTTCCTGCAGCAAACGCTCCGAGGAGGTCGTCCGTACCCATCTACAGATAGATATGAGCGAATGCGCACACGTTTGGGTGTGAATGCTCACCATGCCCATGAAGCCGGCACAGAAGAAGGCGAGCCCGATACCATACGAGAGAAAGCTCTCCTCTGCATGCTCATGTCAGGACATATGAACTGGTCGACCTGTATCAACTAACCGTCCAGCCACTTCTTTGACTCGGCGTATCGCAGAGCCTTACGAGCCACGTATCCAATGAACGCTCCGACGACGACAGACATCAGGATTCGGTAAATCCAGACATCGTAGATCCATCGTGCGATCACGCCGCCTAAACCACGAGAGATCGGCCAAGGATCACTCGAGTGAGCAACAATCCAGTAGAGAGGTCTGAAAAGTGTCAGCAACAAAACTCATGAGCGGCCGCACGACGACTTACAGGTATAAAAATGGGTATGAGAAACCGTCGTTACCTGCATCGTGTATCAGTACTGGACCTAGAGAGACTCTTACGATGACGTACTGCCCGATTCAGCGATACTGGGACTTTGGTTAGTATCTACCCAGAGGACAAGCATGGCATAAGGAAGCTCACATCAAGTGTTGAAGAGCTGGATCTACATCTTCTTCAGCGTATCGCCCTTTGGTGATGCTGTCGTATTCATGTTGAGACACGGATGGGATAGCTTTGAGTCTCCCACACACCTGTTAACCAGCACGGGATCGGTAGAGACGAGGCAGCCTGATATTACAAGCGACTCTTGCTGAAGGATGTTCAGCCATGACGTCAGCGATGCATGGCGATGGGACGAACATAAGTTAGACCTGGGATGAGCCACCACTGGAAAGGTAGCCACGTCAGAGCGTCGTCAAGAATGTTTCCGCGCAGCCCTCACAATGAACAATCCAATTGAGAACCAGGCGGAGATAGTCGCGCCCGCGAGGAGGATGAGAAGCGACCGTGCCTCTACCAAGATGTACCTTCTGGGAAGTTGGATTCCCGCGAAAAGGACTTGAATAATGAGAGCCACTCTCGTAAGACCTAGACTAAGAATAACGTAAGTGCGAAGGACTACACGTGACGAGGGGGGACGAACGTGACGGGATTCGAGATTCCGGCCTCGGAGAAGTGCTCTTCTGACCATGTTCGAGGGTTCACCCATCCGGTAACCTGGTGAACATCATCAACTTTGACGGCCTGGAGTTGGACGCGGTATATGACGAACGTGGGGTCCGATAATCACACCGAATAGGCAGGCGACGAGTACTTCGGAACTGAGCAAGGGATACGTCAGAGATAGAGAGAACATCGATCACGCTAGAGAGTACGCACACGTATAGCCGGTGCTTCACAACATAGGATATCAAGCCAAAGCCTAGGCGGGGTCAGATGGGCTTCCTCAACGGCGAAAAACGCGCTTCCGGGGAAAAGCACGGACCACAGACGAAGATGCTGAAAGTAGCCAGGGCAATGTTCAGCTGCGATGGATCAACGCGGCCCGTCGGCATGGCGGACATGACGGCGATGGGCTGCTGCAGCTGTCGCAGAGGCTTTGGGAAGGTGAAGGGCAAGCAAATACTTCATCTTCTTCAAGTCCACACGGCTCAACTCGGCAGGGCCGCGATCGCCGCCAAGCATGACGGGGAGAAGTGAAGGGCGCCGGATGACATCATCATCAACGGACCAACTGCGGGGGTTCTGGCCTGCACCGCTCCCTCCTTTGTGTCTTGCTATGCTGAGCGCTGAGCTGCGGAAAATAAGTCTTCCGAACGCGTCGGAGTCGAGGGCTTGGGCTCTGGCTGGTAAGTATGAGCTGCGAGATCCGAGATCCGAACCCTCCGCACCGCCGTCAACTGCGCGCTGCTGCGACAACCATTGCGCCGTGCTGTGCGCGCATTAGTACGCTGTGCACAGGGACACGCGTCGTTTTGATAACGACCAGCCCGCATAATAAGATATAGTGCGAGCTGAAACGTGGCATCCCCCTCCCTCCCTCCAATTCTGCTACTCGACGATGGCTGGACTTGTTACCCCCCTTTTCTGCACTGCAAAGCCAGACGAACCTCATCCCGCTCTCATGCACGAGTTTATCAGTATCTTCTTCAGCCAACTGTCTACGAAGTACCCTTTCATAAGTTATGATGTTGTGGCATCGAGCTACCTACGATCAACCCTATCTCCACCTCTCGCGAACGCCATTGCAGCTGTTGCTACGCCGTACGTGATCTCTTCCGCTCATCTGATCAATCCCAAACCAATTTTCCACGTGGGAAGACTTTCATCGTCCGTCGCAACAATGAGGCCTCACAGCATCGAGGCAGCAAGTGTAGCCTACTGGAACGCTGCTAAGGTGAGAGTATGGTTCTCATCCAACTATGCGAAACGCTGAGATTAGAGCTCACCGAATAGTCCTCTCTCGTTGGCCCTGCCGGAGGACCCTCGATCAGCACAATTGAAGCATGTGTCATCATCTCACAACACGAGTTGGAAGCGAACAGACTCAACGGTATTCTCCGTCTCACTGGTAGGTATCCTTCGCACAACTGACTGGGTTTTAGAGTACGACATATACGGGAAGCGTGCTCTCGTTATCGCGCAGCTGTTCAAGATCGACAAAGACGACATCCTAGCTCGCCCAGACCTACTCGCGCCTGAGCAACGCCCACACCTCCCAGCGCTGAGATCGGCGCTATTTCATCTGCTCCAAGATTTGAAGAGGAGAAACACAACGTCTAGTGTGTAAATACCTTTCTTTTGATAGAGTTTAATGGAGCGTTGGTCCATGATTTCAGTCAGCGTGAACTATGGTTTTCTGCTCTGTAGGTCGGGGTACGTGATGCACATTTCACTTAGCTACACGTTTATGGGAAGAGAGATGCTTGACACTCAGCACAAACGTTATCTTGGAGTCCGCAATGATGGTGTTGCGTCAGGCACGCGTCTGCGATGGGAACAAGGACACTATGTCGTAACCCATGTTATATTATCTCTACAAGTGCATCTTTGCAATCACTCTCAGAGAAACCAATGTAAATGAGAGTGGACGTGGCTCTAACACTTTGGTCACAACTGAAGCGAGACAGCTGATGGTGAATCGACGAAGATGCTGCCCTGATCTGTATACGGCATAATCTCGAGAAAGAGACACATACTCCCATTGATCTACAAAGCTGCGGGAAGTTGTTGGTGTACATCAGTCAGTCTCGCAATCAAAACGTGCTGATGACAGTGCATCCGTTGCGAGCAATTGTTGAGGAGGAAGAAATAGTAACGAGATGCAGAAAACACGAGACACCTCGCAGGGAGCCAACAAGAGACGCTTGCCGATAGGCATATCGAAAGACATGAAGCCAGCCATCAGAAATAGCACCATCCTCTGGCCACGACTGATCGGGTGGTGAACGGGAAAGATCCGCCGGGTAGGCCAGTCGCCGAACCCCGAGTGCGGGGTAAATCACATGCTCGCCTCGGGGCCACATCACGGCCGGCTATAACCTTGCGGTGTAGCCGTGGTGGTCAGCCTCCTCCTCCCTTCTCCATCCTCTCCATCCACCATGGCACAAGTCATCATCGTAGGCGGCGGTCTTGCAGGCCTGTCGGCCGCGCACACTGTGCTCGAGCGCGGCGGAAACGTCCTGCTCCTCGACAAGCAGGGGTTAGGCTGTCTCACTCGCGATTTACCTCGCTCGTGCTTACTAACTTCCGACGACAGCTTCATGGGCGGAAACTCGACCAAGGCGACGTCAGGCATCAACGGTGCTGGCACACAGACCCAGCTTGAGCAGGGTGTGCCCGACAGCGCGAAGACTTTCTTCGAAGACACGAAGAAGTCGGTGAGTCTATTCCTCTGACTACCCTTCCCCCCCGCGACTCACAACCTTCGTAGGCCCGCGAGCTCGCTCGTGACGACCTCATCCGTGTTCTCACCGGCCGCTCCGGCGACGCCGTCAACTGGCTTCAGGACCGGTTCGCCCTCGACTTGTCGAAGGTCGCCCGTCTCGGTGGCCACAGCCAGCCCCGCACACACCGGGGTGATGCGCAGTTTCCGGGAATGGTGCGTTGGCACAGTATATCCATTACACCACACCTGTACTTATTTGCGTCCCCTTAGACGATCACCTACGCCCAGCTCGAGCGCCTCGAGGACCTCGCGGAGAGCATGCCCGACCGCGTCAAGATCCACAAGAAGGCTCGTGTCACCCAGCTCGTGAAGGAGAACGGTGCCGTCGTTGGTGTCGAGTATGAGATGAAGGGCCAGAAGACGCAGGCGTACGGACCCGTCATCCTCGCGACCGGCGGATACGCCGCCGACTTCACCAGCGACTCGCTCCTGAAGAAGCACCGGCCCGAGTACTATGAGCTTCCCACCACCAACGGCGACCACTGCACCGGCGACGGCCACAAGATGGCTATGCTCCTCGGCGCGAACGCCATCGACATGGACAAGGTGCAGGTGCACCCCACCGGCCTTGTCGACCCGAACGAGCCCGACGCGAAGGTGAAGTTCCTTGCTGCCGAGGCACTCCGCGGTGTCGGCGGTCTTCTCCTCGACAACACTGGCTCGCGTTTCGTCGACGAGCTCCAGCACCGCGACTTTGTCACCGGCAAGATGTGGGAGAATGGCAAGGTTTGTGTTCCCTAACATTCCGTTATATGTTGCATCAAACTGATCTCTGCACTAGTTCCCCATTCGTCTTGTACTCAACGGCAAGGCGTCGAGCGAGATCGAGTGGCACTGCAAGCACTACGTCGGCCGTGGTCTCATGAAGCGCTTCGACAGCGGCGAGGCTCTCGCCAAGGAGATGGGCATCGATGCCTCCACGCTCAAGAAGACCTTTGCCGACTACAACACCAGCGCGGAGACGAAGAAGGACCCGTACGGCAAGAAGGTTCGTGACTCATTCGTTACGATTGCAAAGTCCCTCGACTGACGACCGTCTGATAGTTCTTCTCCACCGGCACATGGACAATGAAGGATCACTTCCACGTCGCACACATGACGCCTGTACTCCACTACACCATGGGCGGCCTCGAGATCGACGCCGAGTCGCGTGTGCTCGACTCGAAGCAGAAGCCCATCCAGGGTCTCTTCGCCGCCGGCGAGGTCGCGGGTGGTGTGCACGGTGCAAACCGTCTTGGCGGCTCGTCTCTTCTCGGCTGCGTTGTCTTCGGCCGTGTGTCCGGCGACTCGGCGGCTGCGTACCTTCTCCAGCACACAAGTGCAGTCGCGGCAAAGGCAGGCGGTCGTCTCGGCGCAGTCGCTGGCCACCTCGGCGCACCGTCCTCGGACAAGGCGGAGGAGAAGTCGGCTGCCCCAGCGGAGAAGACCGAGGCGCCCAAGGCAGACGCCAAGTCGTCTGGCGGCAAGACCTTCACCATGGAGGAGGTCGCGAAGCACAACAAGAAGGACGACATCTGGGTTGTCGTCGACGGCCAGGTGCTTGACGTCACGAGCTTCCTTCCGGACCACCCTGGAGGCGAGAAGGCGATCATTCTCTACGCTGGCCGCGACGCGACAGAGGAGTTCAACATGCTCCACGACCCGAAGGTCATCCCGCGTTACGCAGCTGACTCGGTGATTGGCACGGTGAAGAACTGAGGGGATGTAGTCATATTTTCGCATGTCTCGGTATTGTCTAGTCCATGTTTCTTTGCATCTATGTTGTATCGTCGCAACCTATTCTATTCTGGGCAAATTTTCTACAAGCGAAAGATACAATGAATATATACTTCAAGTCCGTGCGTCGTGAGTGGTGCCCTCGTGCCTCGCTATAGTTTCGTTGGCGAGGTTTCCGCTCCTCGGATGGGCTCCGTTCATCACGTCATGAACGAAGACATCGACGCTACAAGCCGACTTGATAAATTGATGCTAGATCGAGTTGGCATTAGCGTCTGCTACAACATCGGAGAGAGTCCACTTACATCGGTCAACTCGACAGCAAAGGCTCGATTGCGAGGATCCATGGTAAGGCAACAAGAAAGGAAGTTGGAGAGCTCTGGTGAGGACTCTTTGCGTTCCTGAAGATCCACACCTTGGGATGCGATCCGCTGCATGGCCTCAGACGGCTCCTCGTCTGCATATGGCGGTCGACCTTCGACCATTTCGATCAAAGTGATCCCTAAACTCCAGATGTCCACCTTCGTGTCGTACTCTCGAAGTTGTATGACCTCTGGTGCCATCCAATACGGATCTCCAACAAGCCCGGTCACTGTTGTACTCGTGGACCGGATGGCCGTTTCGAAGTTACCTTTACGGAAGTTAGTGACACAGATCGAGAGTATTTGCTATTGGCGTACCGATTTTGACTTGACCCTGGTAGCCAAGGTGGATATTGAAGGTCTTGACGTTGCGGTGAATCAAACTGTGCTCATGGAGCATGTCTAGACCAGAAGCCAAGCTCGAGGCGACGTAAGCAACGTGTGACTCGGGGAAGGTTGGCATTCGTATGAGCACTTCATCGAGCGACCATGGCATGTACTCCATGGCTATCCAGAACCCATCTTGCCAGACGCAAGCGTCTCGATGTTCAATAATTGACACATGCTGCGGGAGAGTTGTAGCCGCTATGTGGGACTCGATTTGGGTCCTCCGTGAAGGCTTTATGGTAAGATATCTGAGCGTCACGACATTGTCAGCTGAGTTCCGTGCGATGTAGACGATGTTATTTTTGCTTGAGCTGCGCCAACCGATCAGCAGAGTACGATGGATCGTGGGAGTGACTTGCCGATGAGAACGAAGAGACCTCATATCCTTGTACTGTTTACTGACATCCTCTTCACGTCCATGACACAAGGCGAGAACCTCTTGACGTGTCACCTCGTCGCAGGAGGGCATATCGCTTCGTGGAAGGGGTCGATGACTATGCCACCCAGTAGTTATACCCAGACCGGAGGAGGAGGAGACACCCTTCGATGGCTCGGCTTGCTCTTTTGTAGAGGGCGTACGATGCAGATGCCCAGCAGATCCGGCGTACATGGGATTGTGCTGCAAGGTACCCATCGGTATCTGAGACTGCGAGTCGGCTGTGAAGAGGGTCAGCCATCGATCTCGGTCACATAGAGACCCCGCAGCGCACCCGAGGCAACGGATCGATCATTGTGATTGGAAGCCATGAACTTGAGATATTCAGAAACGTGGGCCGGGCGGGGAGGAGGCGTAGGTTGGGGAGTGCTTGGTGGAGTCATCAGAAGCCCATCAGGAGGTTTTTCCGGCTCGACAACTGCCAGGGGTGGCTGATCCACATGCGGGCTGGGTGTGCGAGTACCCAGAGCGTGAGACGTTCGTGCGTTCCGTAAACTCTTCAGAACTCGTTCGACTTGAGTTACGGAGGGCCGATCAGAATGCTCGTCAGCCCAGCAACTACCGATAAATGTCCAGGTTGCATTGTCCACGGATGATGCTTCGTCAACAGATGGGCGAGGAGGGCGAAGTCTGCGATCCACTACTAGGTTCAGAAGGAGGGCGTCCGGTGTGTGCGCGAAGGGTGTCTTCCCGGTGAACACTTCGTAGGTGGTCATACCGAAACTGTAGACGTCGGTAGCCTTCGAGATAGTCCCGAACATGAGCTGCTCAGGCGCAGCCCATCGCGCAGTGCCCATAGTTGCTTGTGTGCTCGCTAAACCCGATCCAGAGCGGAGAGTAGTGGTACTGAGCTTGATCTGAGAAAGCCCGAAGTCGGCGAGGCAGGCAACTCCATGCTCGTCGATGAGAATGTTAGACTACAATAGAAGTGGTCAGCGCACTATGAAAAGAGGGAATTGGACTAAAGCACAAACAGCCTTGAGATCGCCATGGATTACCGAGTTCTTGTGAAGATAGACGAGACCAAGGGACGCTTCATGAAGCTGTGTTGCACGTTGTAGTCTCAAAGCGAACATAGACAAAACGGCCTCACAAGTTTGTACCGGTCGGCCATTGGATACTTCGAAAGGTACGCAAGAGCATCCCCGTTGGCTTTGAGTGCGCAGACTGCGAACGGTGGCTGAAACACTGTTGTCAGCGGCGGGTTCCACAGAACCGTGATATGAGAAATATACGTCAGCGACAGAGCATGCTCCATGAAACTGAAGGATATGAGGATGCCGCAAGCGCCGCCATACATCGATCTCTTTCTCTAGTACCTGGGGTATGGTCGTCAAAGAGTCGCCTTGCACTTGATTCGTGGACATGTAAATACCGATGGCGGCAAGCCCTTCTCGAGTACTTTGACTGCGACTTTGGTGCCATGCCAGTCGCCAACGTACACTTGACCATATCCCCCAGAGCCGAGCTTGTCATCTTCGTGAATGATGACGTCGAGAGAGGTGATCGAGAAGAAATCCGGTAATGTGCGTCTCTTGCCTGTCCGGTGCTCGAGAGCCTGAATAGATCGCTCCATGAACGAGCGTTCCATTGTGTTGCCGAGGTGCTGAAGGTGCTGGAGGCGGGAGGGTAAGTACGATAATCTGCCATATAGCTGTGAAGCGACAGACGGAGTTCATGGCCATCATAGCCTCGTGCATCTGTGTCTTCTGTATCTCAAGCATCTTTAATGAGGTCGATTAGAGAGCGTGTAGAGGAGGAGAAGCGAGCAAGAGAGACAGACGGTGATGATAGCTTGGTCGTTGGATATGACCTCGTTGATTTGGGTGTGTATAGAATCGGCATCCTGCCGTCGGGCAGCTTCGTTTTCGTTCTGGAGTCTTCGGATGTCGATCGTGGTCTCCAACTTGACACGACGGCGAGTTGTATCAGCCTACATGGCGCGGATGCAGAGACGAAGGAAACGCACATCAAACGTCTGAGCAGCCTTGGCGAGCATCGCGTACGCTTCCGAAATCTGGTCTCCAATGCGGTCTCTCCAGAGTATACGCTTGAGCCTGGGTTTGAGGTTCAAGTCGTCCAAAGTGGAAGCGATGATGCGTAGTGTACTGCATATCTGGGCTCAGCTACGTGCGACGCGTCTAGTTGAATACACTCTTTACCTTATGAGAGGTTGTAACTGCTCGGTCATGTCCTCGGGCAGGCCCTCCGAGCACTTCTTCTTGAGGAGTAGCAGCAGGGACTGAGCGTGTGTTCCGAGCGCGATGCACTCGGCGCGGTTCTGTTGAACCTTGGAGGCGACATTGAGTAGGTACGATATGACACTAGCCAGAGTGGTGATCGTTCCGAGAGGGTCCAGCGACATTGTGGCTCGGCGAGAGATGGGAGCGCACAAGAACGAGGCGGTGACTCTGATGCAATGAACATGGGCTGTGCTGTACGGAACGTGGTGCACAAGGGCATGCTCATGATTGAACACATCTACGGAGTCACTAGGTAAGGGAGGCGAGTACAAGAGTAAACCAGTGGGTAGAGATGATGGATGTGGAAGGAAAGCAAGAGGTCGAGCGAAAGCAGTTGTGAAAGCCAGTACATACACAAGGTCAAGGTGCATCAAAAGACAAATGCAGATATCTAAGTCCCAGATAGAAATCGGAAGATCGTCATTGGGTTGGGCCGGAAGCGTACCACTGAGCAAACATTTGTGACTGTGGGTCGGTGAGGTCGCTGCTCGCCGACGGAGGCGACTCAGTCCAGGCAGCGGGGAAGCTAGGCGTAGTGATTGAGTAAGTTATTCAGTCAAGGTTATGAAGAATCGTCTCACCCAGGCATCATCACGTTCCCGTCTTGCCAGAAAGGTGCTCCCTCGTCCAGGGCGGCGGTGATAGCCATCTGAAGATCCTCGTCCAGATTCATGCTGATCGCACTCGGCTGATAGAAACCACCGCCGACATTGTAGCCATGTGGCAGAGGCGTGTACATGGCCGTGTTCGGGAGCGAACCAGAGACAGCCTCAGGCGGTGGTGCGATATGTCCGGTCATCTGGTGGTAGTAGTCGAGTGGTGCCATTGAGGACGGCGCTAGCGGTGGATAATTCGGCGCCGATACCTCCATCGATGAGCCATACTGAGCTGACGTTGACTGAGCTGATGCCGATGGGTGCAGAGTCGTTGGGATCTCCATCCCGTTGGGGACTGTTCGTGTACCACACCTCTTCATCATGAGGCTCTCCAAAAACCTAGCCCAAAGCCGGGGCGTATGCCGTTCATCGATCGCAACCTTCTCTTGACGGAGGGTTTCGATTAACCGGTAGACCAGAGCGACGATCTCGTCCTCCTCTTCCTTGTACAGAATCGTCGAGAACTCGGGTCGGATCAGCTGTGAAATCGTCAACACCGAGGGAAGGCAGACAGATATCGATGATGCGGACCTTGATAAGGAAGCCACATGCGAAAGAGCAGAAGTTGAACCATCCGTTCGGTGCGTAGCGCATGAAACCGCTCGGTGCCAGTGTACCGATGAACGAAACGACGACTTCTGTCGCCGCCAAACGGCACTGTAGCGAGGATTAAGTTTTAATCTCTGATGAGATGAAAGTGCTGGATGAGTACCTTGTTCAAAAAGTCTCTGTCTAGTGACTGCTTCCCCCTCTCGAACGTTTGCTGGAATCCGAAGCATCCCATGACAAGACGACAGTAGTTGGTAGCACTGGGTGACCATTTAGTGTGTTTCGATATGGGGCTCGACTTATGTTACGCACTAAGGAAGGAGTGAGCACCGGAATTGATAGATCTCGTTGAGGGCCGGATCTAGGAATGTGTGAAAACGACGAACGATGGACAATGCGAATTCATCCTCACCACTGTCGAAAGCATGATGCTCCGAGAATTTCTGTTTCCACGTTGTCGCCAAGTCATCGAGCTTCTGGCTGTACACGCCGTACATTTCTCTGAAGTTGAGCGACTGCGACCGTGGTGTCAGCGCTGGCGATGTCGCACTCCGACGGACCCCACCTTGTTCAGCCCAGTGCGACTGTACGGATCCGAGTAGGCATCATTGTGGAAGTCGCTGACAGTACGCAGAAGTCGGTTGTACGCTGCCAATCCGATATCGCCCTGCGGATCTGTTTAGCTTTGGTGATGAACAGCAGACGCAATGTGCTTACCACAAGGTTGAGTCGAGAACAGTGCCAAAAGTCGTCCGACGCGAGGATGATCTGATTCGCCTTGATAGAAGCGGGCTTGCCATAGTGCGCAGCCATGTTCCAGTCCGTCTCATAGCAGATCATCCAAAGCCGAAGACGGTCTAGCATCTCACGCTCCTCCTTTTCCGAAGCACCCTGCTTGATCGATGGAATGACATGCAGGTTTAGGTCGATCGCGATGCTGAGGGAGAAGTCAATTACATGCATACGACAAGCAGAAAGACCTCCACGTACCGGGTAGCGATGCCTGCGTACAGGTATGCACGCTCCTCCTCCCACCGTTTCGCTGGGTTGTGGTACATGGCAAGCAAGATGAAAGCCTGCGCGAGCCCGATCGACTTGAACCCGTGCATGAGCGCATCTGCACACTCGTTTTTGGCAAAGTGCATTGCGACGGGGTACAGGCCCTTCTTCTCGTCGTAGTAACGGCTGGTGATTGCGCAGACTGATAGAGGATTATCAACGTCCTAGCACTTGGCGTCTCATGCAAGCACAGTACGTACTAACGGTGAAGAGACACGGACAACGCTTGAACGTCTCCTCCGGGGTATGCAGTTCCCGGTCGAGAAGTGGGATGAAAGTCTAGAGATGCGTTAGCTTCTACATGTCACCTTGATTAGTTCATGCCTACGTTGAGTTTCATGTGATAGCTATGAGCCTGAATGTTAACCTTCCGCCATATCACCCAATATGTCAAGACTTACATTTGGAAGAGCTTCTCTACATCCCAGGTCGTCACGAGGCCATGCATGATGAGGTTGCTTCGACTGTACTCGTCTGGTATGGTCACTGAAGTCTGGGTAAAGTACGCCGGGTTGCGGGGACCCTACACGGGAATCAGCTCGTGCAAGTGACGGCGGTAGACCGTAAAACTAACCAAGACCTCGTCGTCTTCGACGGCCGTCTCGCCTGCCGATGAGCTGCTCCCGATGCTCGGGCCGCCCCGTACAGGAGTCACGTGGAGCTTCTCGAGCATCGCGATCGGGTATGACACCTCTAACGGACTATCCTTGTCAACACCACCATCCGATCTGTCGTCCTCGTCGCTGCTGCTTGATGGATGGGATCCGCCGCGAAAAGTGAACTCGGTGACAGGGATTGGTCGCGTGACACCTTCCTGAAGTTTGCCGAGAAACGCTAGGTTCGACCCGGGAACGGCGGTCTCGCGAAAGGATTTGACCGACAATGGCGTCGCAGTGTAAGGGTTGTATTTCTGAGTGTACATTTGAATCAGTCCGGTCACGAGATTCTCTTACTGAACACGTACCTCCTTGATCAGGGACTCGATGACGGCGTCCTTTTCACGAATCTGAGCGAGGAAGTACTCCTTTTTGCTGAAGGAGCGCATGACGAGGGAGAGGGAGAAGAAGGAGGTGAAGGTCAGCAACGAGGTTATAGCATGGACCCAGCACGAGCGGCAGAAACGGGGTCAACAGCAAAGCAGGCCGAAGGCCAATCCAGGGCAGATGGGCAGTAACGGCCGAGGCCAGGCCCCCCGGAGACGTGATGGGATAGGTAAGATAGCAACGTACTTAGGGTTTCGTGACGGCTTCGTCGGGTCGAACTGGCATGTGGCATTATTGGTCTTGCATCGATCGCATCTCGCTTGACCCAGAGGTATGTTGCACTTGACCTGTCAAGTGGAGTTAAACGCTCTGCCTCTCATGAGCCTCCGACACGTGTAAGCCCCACCTTCTGCGTCTTGCAACGCCGACAAGCACGCTTTGTTCTGAGAATCGCGTATGATCACGTAGTCGTCGGAGGGTAGAGGTCCGAGATGCGCATTCGAAGCGCAAGAGTTCGGAGGGGAGAGCGCCGAGCGGGTGACACATCATCAGATGCCGAGTGTCGTTCGGTTGAAGGCGTGAGATCGACCATGTGAGCAAGTGCGAAGGATGAAAAAAAAAAAAAAAACAGGCACGATCAGCGCACTGCCGAGGCTCAATGAGGCCGAGGGAACGACTGACTCTTTCTCCTTTTTCCCACTCCCGCCCAAGTCATCCTCATCGTCCTCGTCCTCCTCGTCCTCTTGCACGTCGAGCTTCTTCCGCTTCGCAGAGTTCTTACGTGCTGGTCGTCCCTTCCCCTTAGGAGCTGCCGAGGAGGATCCACCTGCGGCACGCGAAGTGCTGAGGCCTGACGTGGTCGACAGCGGAGGCGAAAGAAGAGGAGACTGTCCGGGAGAGAGCATGGTGGATGCTATAGACTGTTGCATCATCGCATTCAGGTCAAGCTCAGTCGATGCCGCGGGAGTGCTGTGAGAGGTGGAGGCCGACTGCACTGCATCACGCCTGGAGGGCATAACCGCAATACGACGGTCGCGAATGGTCTGCTGAGTCGGAGGGGGGAGGTATGTGGAATAGTCGGCGGGGCTCGTGGTACCGGATGCTTGTTGAGCAGGATGCCCGTACGCTTGCGGAACCTGAGCTGAATGCTGTGGGTGATGTTGGCCTCCGTAGGCGAGGCTCGATTGGTACGAGGATGATGGCGGGGCGTAAGCGGCGAAGGCGTCGCCCGATCTGAAGCCGCTCATGAGATGGGCGGACTGCGAGGGAGTGGCCAGGTCGAGCGTTTCGGTTATCGATTGTGTATGAGGAGGGAGAGCACTCAAAGGCGTCGACTGCTGATAAAGTTGGGATGACACTCCGGGCGCGTATGCACCGGTGGCGGCCGTGCTCCGGCGGGATATATGGCTCGGATCCATCGGTTGTTGCTGCATGCCATGATCATGGCTCAGGGACCATGCGGCCTGATGATCGTCCTGGGGTAGCCATGACTGGTCCGGCTGCGTCGAGTACCCGCCAGGATAGTGTGTATACGTATTACTGTAATCCATAACTATTCGCCCAGAGGAAGAGAGAGGGAAGTGGTATTCAACGCCGAAGAAGGAAGCGAAAAGCGAAAGCGAGGTGGTATCTATAAGAATAGCACGGTATATCAGGTATGTGTGCGAAACTTGAGTGTATAGAACACGCACCAGATCCAAAAGCGGCAGGAAAGACTGAGCTCTCGGTAATAAACGAAGGATGCCTCCGCGGTTATAGCAGTCGCTGCCGATCAGACAAGGACGGGCGCTGATCCGGGTGTGGGTGGGTGGCTGGGGCAATGCGCTTGGGTAAGTCAGAAGGTGTTGTTGAGCACTGTGCGGTGCACTCGACTGGCAAGCAGAGAGAAAGATGGCGAGAGCGGATGAGAGTAGTCGCACCGCGCAGGGACAACAAGAAGGCTCGGCGCTCAGGCACGGCAGCCTGTGCCGGGGACAAAACGGAGTTCAGAAGCTTTCTGATTGACTGGCTCCACGTGATCGTGGCGTCCCCTTCGAAGTGGTTCTCACTCTGATCCCGCGGATTCCTGGAACTTGGTCGAACGTCTTGTTGGACTGTAGTACTGTCGTTGGCGTGTAACGATCTTGCGGCAGTGAGCCGTTATAATATGTTGGCATAGCCTGTTCACTGGAACCAAAGTAACTTAGCACACCCACCATCAGTGGAGATTACATAAAATGAATCTAACGCTGTGGCAACAGATGAATCGTTATCATGTCATGAACTCCAAAATATATCAGTCCATATGCAACCCATCATTAATCATGATTGCTTCAGCCGATACCGCAAGCACGTGAATTGGTAGAGTCGTATAACCCACAGTGTTTCGTCTGCGGTTATTCTGCAATAGAGTCAGTGACTTCATGCAGAGGACGATGCGTGGAGCTTGGTGCGATGTCAGTGCACAATTACCAACGTCACATCGTCAAGTGGTGTCCTACTTATCGTATCCGCTTTCCGTAAGTTCTGTCAAATGATGATGGGAAGGGCTGTTGCAGCAGATGGTTCATCCGTAAGAGCACTAGCATGGGGACTACTTACTAGCACTCCTGGTAGCAAAGAGCCTGAGACACAAGCCACTACCGTAGAAAAAAACAAGGCCCAGTCAGCACGTTGCTGAAAAGGAAGATTCGCGGAAGAGGGAAAGTACTGTACGTTGGTCGTACTCTGTTGTCAAGTTCAGAGTGAGACAACCATGGAGCGTGACAGACACACACTCACCGGACCTAGAGCAGAATAGTGATTGCGCTGAGTGGTGCATCTCGAAATAGCTGCAGAGTGTGAAACAAGTACTGTGCAGAGATCGCTCGAGTCGAGGGTAATGAGATGGTTGGCCCGAGGTCAACGGACGTTGTCGGTGGCGGTGCTGTCTCTGTTCTCGACTATGCCTCGATGATGCTTCCGCGGACTTTTGATGGCCGACGCGCTCATCGGCGCTTGCACAGGCCTCGATCGACGACGACGATTCACATAGGGGCGATGAAAAGGTTGGATGTCTGCCTTTGACCATCTACTTCAAGACGCTGGCGTCTTCACTGCACACGCTGCCCCAGACCATGCACCGCGGGATGACACCACCGACTCGAGCCGTTTCTACGGAGCTCTACTGCGAGTCGGAGAGCTTGTTCTAAACGCGGGAAATAAGCAGCCCACGGCATTCGTGAAGGTCCTGCGCCAAGCATGTCTTGACGAAGCCTGTCGGGAGACCGTGCTCCAGCTGAGCGGCGAAGAGGCTCAGGTCGTGGTCGATGCAATTCAGTTGGTAAGAAAGTCGTCTCGTACCAGCACATCTTTTGTTCGATGCTCAAGTCTATGATTTCAGACATTGGATGAGCTGCATCTGGGAGACGAGTTCTATCGACATGCGCTCTACCTACTCGTCAAGCTCGCTGCCAACAGCAACATCCTTCCCACTTCTCTTTTCGTCACTGGCGTCGACATCGGTCTGGTCAGAGACCCCATCTACGGTGGAGGCTTCGCAGATATTTATCAGGGTCGCTATGAGGGGATGGACGTCGCGGTCAAGAAGCTACGGTTCCATGGAGGGGACCGTGAACAACTTCACAGAGTCCGTCTATCATACTCATAATTCTCAGGCTCCGGATTTGATACTATACTACAGGCGTTCTGTCGAGAAGCGTTGGTCTGGCGTCAGCTCAACCACCCTCATGTCTTGCCTTTCATCGGCGTGGATGCCGAGACGTTCATGACCACAAACTACATGTGCATGGTATCGCCCTGGATGATCAACGGTACGCTAGCGAATTATGTTGCATCGGACCTCTACGAGCCTGAAAAGGATTGTAACCGGCTCGTAAGCTTATTCTTCACACCACCAGCGCCCACGAGGCTGATTGTGCTACCGCTCGCAGCTAGGTGAGATCTCTGGTGGGCTTGTTTACCTTCACTCTCAGAAGGTCGTCCACGGAGACATACATTCGGTGAGTCGTAGGAACCAAGCGGCCGACATGAGTCGATGCTGAAGGTCACCTCAGGCGAATATTTTCATCAACGTCGAGGGACGTGCTCAGCTGGCCGACTTTGGCCTTGCAGTGGTTGGGGACGTCACCGTCGGTCGCATCTCCTCCATGGGAGGCGCCGGCGGCCATTTACGTTACATGGCTCCTGAACGTGTGAGCCCGACGAGCCCTGATTCAAGACGAACATCGGCGGCAGATGTCTACTCCTTTGCGTGCATCTGCATCTTCGTGAGTTTAAGATTCCTCGAAGTGTGTCGAGTCATCATTGACCGGGTTCTCCAAGCTGTACACGGGCCGTCAACCGTTTCCCAAACTGCCTATGGAAATCACAGTCATGTTTCACATCATCGGCGGTGGCCGTCAGGAACGACCACCGAGGTCTGAATGCCTTTTAGAGATGCGGGACAAAATGTGGAACATTATTGAACACTGTTGGTCGCAGGATCCCATGAATCGTCCGTCGATGGACATGGTAGAAAAAGACATAACCCGTCTGGATCAACGTGCTTCACTTGCGTCTAGGACATCCTCCTCTTCGAGACGTCGTTCGCATCGAGAACTCATTCGACTCTCTGTGACCATTCCACCAGTGCCTTCGGTCGACGCAAGGAGTCCTTCACCAGCTCTCTCTTTGACCTCTCCTAGCGTCCATAATCCCTACGAAACTGCGGTTCAAACCGCGACTGACTTTCATTTCTCACCTGAAGACGAAAATGCTGTAGCAGAAGCGCTCGACCTGTGCCTTGAAGCTCAGGCCTCGTTTCATGTGAGAACCGGTGCACACATCGGCTTTTCTGGGTTTCATACTTCATCTTCGGGTCCAGACCCAGCGGTCGCGGCACCTGAACCTAAGGCGAAGCCCTTTGGCACCGGTCAAGCCGTACCAGTGCTCACGTCGGATCCTTTACAACCGGCGGTACGTGCATGGTACCCTCATCGCATCTTTCTTACTTACATATTCATCTACTATCAGCCCCCGAAGTCACATTTCTTTCATGGAAAGACTGCATCGGTTACACTACCGACTAATCTCTCCGATCTTCCTTATCGACCCGGTCGCAACTCATCACACCGAAGATCCACCTCGGCACCCCTTTTCCCTTTCTCAATCCCTGCCAGAGCACTCGCGCAGGACAGCTCACTCTCATTTGATCATCATGGAGCTTTGCAGTCCCAAGACTCTCTAAGCTATCAAAGACCGGAAGAAGAGGAGTCAGATGATGTCACGACCGAGGCGCTCTCTTGGGAGAGTTCAGCCCAATTCCCATCGAACAACAAGACCCCAGTGTGTCTTCACTTCTTCTAGAAGCACGATTCGCACCTCATGTTCCTTCCAGCGTACCTTTCTGAATGGCAATTCCTCGGAACGATATATCACGGAGTCTGAGACGACACACTCCCCTACCACAGTGAGCCTTTCTTTGACTTCCTGTGGCCATGTTAGCTATACTTACTCCAGTCTCTTCAGCGCACGTCGTCGCCGAAGATGAAGCACAAGAATCTATTGCGCAAATTCTGGCGGTTCGGCCTTGTATCTGCGCGCACGAAAACTCGCGACAGGGTCGAGGTCGAAATGCCCAACTCCGTCAGACCGTCCGAGCGTCCCTTGATACCCTCCGTTCAACGACTCATCCATGGCTCTTCTCTGTTCCGCGCACGGGCTGTGCACTCTCGACAAGCCACTCGCAGCGACTGGCTCGGATCTACCACGAACTGGCTTCATTTGGAGAGAAATGAAAGTGTGATTGTGACTCGGGTCGAGGACGGGCTGTGGAAAGCTCGTAAGCTCAACACCGGGGACGAAGGGGGTTAGTGTTTGTGACATGTGCTCGGGAATGCGTTGCTGACACATCGGCAGATATCCTCCCTATCTACCTGGAGCCAGAGGTCATCTTCCGAGCTCGCAAGGACAATGAATGTGAGTTGGCCGTCAGTGATAACATCGTTCTTTTCATTCAATCATCATGCAGTCCTTGTAGATGTCGTCGGAGTCGATCAGGGCTGGTGGTACATTAACACTTTGGGCAACGTCGTGACTCGTAAGTGATTTGACCCTTCGCGTCCTGTCGCACACCGCTGATTCTGTGCACAGGTGTACACAGCTCCCGTATGTATTTCGACTCTGATGTGTCCAACCTGAGCACATCTCGAGTCGTATATCGTCCATGTGGGTTCGACTCTCGTGCATCCCATACGACGACTGGGCTGACTTTCTCAGATGTACCTGAAGCTGGCTTTGTAAGACACTTGGAAGTGTTACCTCACGACAAAGTCTTGACGCAATCCGAGCTCGTCGGTGAGTGGGTAGTTGCTCGGATTACCTATCGCCATCTCCGGAGCGACACCACTTTGCATGAGATAGGTCGTAGGTCTATTCGTTCTGCGAGGCTTGGGATTCGCGCTCACTCAATCCCTTTAGTTTTGCCTACTTGGGTGTTCAGTCTCGCTACAGTTTCGTGATTTACCATGTGGTCTGCCTCTATCTATGCTGGTTGATCTCTATGTACTGCCTGACTCTATCGACGACTGCAGTGTCCTACAGCAATATACGACTGTTTCCTCCATGTCCTGCTTGAGGCTATCAAGGACAACAAGATTCGGGACAGGACCGCCGTCCTCTCGGGTATCACCGGGAGAGAGCTGACGGGGAGCACCATTCTCCAGGTCTCCATCCTCGAACATTCCCGTATGTGCCTCGACGTATGCTGGCCAGACAATCTGCTCCCAATAATGAGGCGGATCTCTCCATAGCGAGCCCTCTGGGTCGGATTGAACTCCAGAAGAGTGATAAGAGAATGTCATGGGGAGCGATGCGATGACCGACAGAGAGAGGAGGGAAAGGAAGGAGGGCGATAAGGTCTCAGTACGAGCAAATTGAGAATGCATGGTCACTCACCAGCAGTGTGGTACCCATGCCGCTCGTCACGACGCTTACGAAGCACAGCTTCCGGTACTCGTAGGAAGATGCGGACTTCGAGTGAATCTACGACAGCCTACGACACCAGAGGTTAGGCGTCACGCAACATGGAGATGTGGGGTGAACGCACTGTCTTATAGTATAGCAAAAACCCGTCCACGAGACGCCAGATAAGCTGCACCCCGCGTGCACGATGAGCGGCCTCGATATCTGAGAACGTCTTCTGCCATTTGATTCGGGTAGTCTCAGGGATCGGCATATCGATTTGCTGCATAGATTTGTGAGAAATGTGAACATTCCGGACGACAAAATGCGATCACACCTTGTTCAAATGATCGTGACTGTAATGATCAGCCGGGAACTCGCCCGCCGTGGCTTTGGTATGTTCGAGAAAGGCGACCAGACGAGGCCATTCGATAGCCCCGCGGGGTGCATCCCAATCCTGAACGTTATGAACAGGATGAATCGGAACTAATTCCTGTGGCTGAGTACATAGGGCAGACGATGAGCGATTGCGTATCCCATTGATCAAACGCTCGAACTCACTGGAGCAAAGTCCTGAGCCAGCGCATGTCAGGCGTCATTCATTGTCGCCGAGCATTGCATCAACGCACGTCTTGGTGAATGATCGCGCAGTTGGGTAGTATCGACCTCAAGTGCTTTGCGAGGGTCGTCTTGCCAGAGCATGTCGCGCCGCTACGGCACGTCTATCTATATCCATTTGGCAGGACGCGATGATACGCACCCAACTCCGACTAGAATGATACGAGATTTCTGGCTCATTGCTGTGTCAGGCGTCCGAGACGGACACAGGAGAATCTGAAGATAGCGGGGAAAGCTGGAGGGATGCCCGCCTCACTTCCGACGGACCGGAGTGTGAGATGGCAGTGCGCGCTTCTTCGTCTCTCCGTCTCCTCCGTCATCTGCTCACTGGGGCTACTTGTAGGTATGCTGCTTGGAAAGGCTGCTGTCTCTATGCTTTGACTGCGCTCAGTCTTTTCGAGTCTTTCACGTGATACGGTACACCTACCTGAGTTGCTTTTTGGAGATCACCTCCTCCTGTTCCACGCTGTCACACGATCTCGATTGCCGTCGTGACTCGTGCGTCGTTGTCTGCAGCACCCGGATTGAATCTGATGTATGAATTTGATACGTGTCATCATCGGTCATACGATGTTCCAGACATCATGGCACACAGGGCGCGCGCTGTTCTCGCGCTGAGTTAGCAACATGTGGTACACCCTCGTTTGTCGAACCACTCTATTGATCGAAAAATGGTTCACCTAGTTTCTATCTTTGCGATAGATGACTGGAATTGGCGAGAACTTGATTACGGCCTGCCTTGCCGCTGCGCGCCGTCATATATCGATTCTTCACTGGCGGATCGACAGCTATACGTTGGTGTTTGACTCGGACGCAACGTAGCCATCATCTTGTGTTTGAGGGAGGACTTGCTCGTTTCTTGCGCGGAACATTCTGAGGACAGGCTTTTACTCATTCCGCAGGTATGCTGTGCACACCGAACAAAATGAATGACTTTCACTCGCGAGCTTGTGATACCTCGGGATGACTGATGCGCTCCCCTTTCATCGCCTCGGTGGGACAAATCGTAGGGAACGGCTGCCTCTGCTACACCAGAGTTATCTTGGACTTGCTTCATGGGGAACGAAGAAGAACGGAACGGATCAAAAGCTTGGGTTGCTTTCGCGCTTCCGACGCGTCCGAGGGCGAACCTATCAAACACATTGCTCCGTCTTCGCGCATGCGGACAAGCTGTGCCCCCCGTCGGCGTTTGTGCGGTCCGACGGCATCGCAGATCGCTCGACATTCTAGCACGCAGGGACGAGTCTTCAAAGACAATTACAAATGCAAGCCCTACACGATCACTTCAAATAGTTAGATCGCCACCTGTATCGGCCATCGCTCGTCATGTTGCTCCTCGGGTCATGTCCTTGTCGCTTCTTTCCAACCGTCTCGATGTCGACGGTAATCACGCTGTCAACCCAAACGTACCTCCGGAGCAGGCCCGATTCTGGATACTGCTTTGTGATCCCCATTCGGCAAGATCGACGCGCCTCGGCGGCGGTGAAAAGTTTTCGTCGCTCGCACATGCAAGAGACACGGCGCAGCCTCAGAGTCAGGGCCAGACGGTACATAGAGGGCCGTGATTCGTGAGCTTTCCGGCCAGTCTTCATCATCCTCACCAACCTCGACACAGATGGAGTTCGGCTTTGTTCAAGAGCGCCCTGAACGTGATATCCAGCGCCGAAAGCGCCCTCGCGTCGTCACGTCCTGTGATGAATGGTGCGTTTAAGTTTGATCTCTCTGTCATGCCCACTGATGATCACCATCATCCAGTCGCGAGCGCAAGACCAAGTGTGTGCCGCCTAAACCTGATGCACGTGACGAGCGTTGTGATGCTTGCGTTGACGCCAACATCCGATGCGAGTACAAGGACAAGGATCGCTACTGGGCAGAGAGGAGGCCGACGTCAGCTGCAGGCCAAACTAAGACGAGAGGCGCCTCCTCCACAAACGAGGCGTATTCTCAGGGCATGCCACCCCAATCCGGACGGTCCGGACGTGTACCTTCCAGTCTTGCCTATGCTTCTTACCCCGACATCGAAAGGTACGGTGACGTACCTCATAGGAATAGGGCGACTGCTTACACTCCCGCTTCTACTTTCAGCCCGAATACCGCTTCAAGTGGTAGCTCGGGCGGGTCCGCTGGCTGGCCACAGACAAGCCGATCAGATGCCTCAGCTGGAAGGACTGCTGATCCGGCCTATCGCTTTATGACTAGCCCTACGTCTGCTATGTGGCCACATACGCCTATCACTGCAGCCACGGACCCTTACGCCAGCTTCAACTCTACGCAGTACGGCATGGTCACAGGCTTTCTGGATGGATCGTCGCCTTACGACATGCCTGTCAAACTACACCCGCTGTTCGACACCCAGACTGCGAGCTACCCCCATCATACACTCATGCCAACCTATCTCTATACGTTCTTCCATCACTTCGGACAAGCGTACACATTCCTCAATCTCCAGGAGTTGCTCCAGAAGCATGCCGAGTCGACTCTTCATCCTGTGCTCGCAAACGTCATCGCGGCGATGGCAGCTCCGTGAGTACATTCTTCTCATCTTCCTGATTGACCGTCACTCATAACCACTTATAGATACACTGGTGGAGCGCCTGAGCTAGTCGGACACGACTTACAAGAAGCGTCCAAGACATACATGTCTATGGCAAAGGTACGTTGCTGGCAATAGATAATGCGCTTCTGTGAGACTGACTAGCCCGACTAGAAAACACTCCCCTCGCATCTTCAAGGGCGAGTGAGATCTGGTACCCTGCATGCAGTCATTCTGATCGCTTGGTCGGAGATGGGTGGGCGCGACTTCAAGTATTACTCCGAGGTGCGTCGGGCCTTGCAGGTCGATTCACACGACGGTAAAAAGCTGACATGACCCTAGCTGGCCCTCCAGATCGCCACCCACTTCGGTCTCAATAACGACGCAGGCATACAGTTGTATGCTGCAGGCAACGTGCTTCAAGTTGCCCGTCTCCGCGCGGCCTGGTCATGCATCTCACAATTGTTCCGCTCATAACTGCCTAACACCCCCCATCTCATGGACCGTACTCTACACCCTAGCGTTTCCTCAATCCCCTTCTGAACTGTATCTTCTAGTCTCTCGGCTGTTGTTCTCACATCTTGATTTTGTATCGTCTTGGCAGTGCCACAGTAGCTTTGTATCTGTAGCAATAGTTACCATAAATGGATCGACTACGTTTCTTGCTTCTTCTTTGACCATCACTCCGCCTTCTTCCCCGCCACCTCCGCGACCTCGCCTGCCGCGAAGACCAGCATATGGAACGGCATGTCAACGGTAGAACATGAACCCGCACATGCCCGTCTGCGTGTTGCCTCGCTGGCCGAGAGGAAACGCCTGTGGTGGAGGAACGGGATCGTGAACGGCGCGTTCATCGCTTCATGGTGCGTGTCCGGTATACACACAGCCGCGAGTACTTCACTAACATGAAGTATAGGTTCTTTTTCGCGACTATGATATCGCTGTATAACAAGTGGATGTTCTCGAAGGAACATTTTGGATTCCCTTACCCTCTGCTTGTCACCACCTTCCACATGCTCGTCCAGTTCATCCTCGCTGCATCACTGCGGTACATCTGGCCACATCACTTTCGTCCTGACCGATCTCCAGGTCCGGTTGATTATGGGTAATTGTCTACCTCCATAACTCTGGCTCGAGAAACTTGGCGCTCACTTCTTCCGCCAGGAAGAAGCTCGTCCCTACTGGTGTTGCAACTGCGCTGGACATCGGCTTATCCAACCTATCACTCAAGACAATAACCTTATCATTCTACAGTAAGCCCCACTGTTCGTTACTCGCACGCATCGTGACCCTGACAGCGTTGCAGCGATGGTCAAGTCCTCGAGCCTCATCTTCGTCCTCACCTTCGCCTTCATGTTCCGACTCGAGACCTTCTCACTGCGCCTTGTCGGAGTCATCTTTCTCATCTTCTGTGGGGTACTTCTCATGGTCGCTTCGGAGACTGCTTTCATACTCGGCGGCTTCCTTCTTGTCTTGTTCGCCAGCGCTTCGGGCGGCTTGCGCTGGGCTCTGACGCAGGTATTGTTGAAGAACAAGGGGATTGGATTGGATAACCCTGCGGCCACTCTATTCTGGTTGGCGCCAGTGATGGGCGCGAGCTTGTTTTGCGTGAGTATCTTTATGGACGACTGGATCGGTGTCCTCCACACGAAATTCTTCGATGGTCTTTCGGCGTCTTTGACCACGACGTTCTTTCTCCTTGCACCGGGCGTACTGGCTTTCTGCATGGTCCTCAGCGAGTTCTAGTACGTGTATCCCCTTCCTTTGCATGGTCTAGGTTTGATTCGGACACATCTTCAGCATCCTTCGTCGAGCTGGCGTCGTTCCCATGTCGATCGCAGGTATTGCGAAAGAAGTCACGACTATTTCCGTCTCTGCGCTTGTTTTTGGAGACACCCTCACGCCTCTCAATGTGGTCGGTGTGGGTATCACGGTCTGCGGTAAGGTCTCTCATCACGACCAAGCGGATAATACCTGATGATCTGCATAGGGATTGCGCTGTTTACATGGCACAAATACAAGAAGGCATTGGGTAGTCCAGTACCGTTGGATCCGCACGGAAACCCCCTTGAAGAGGAAGAGGCACTGGTCGGCCACGACGGACAGTTGGAGCTTGAGGAGACAGAGCCACTTGCTGTTAGAATGAGTATGCACCACGAACGAGATAGAGTGAGTGACGTCTTGCTGCATGTTGTCATAACTTCTCGTTGACCTCCTGTTAGGATGATACTTCCACCCTTGCGGAGACTCAGACGCTCTTCGAGGTTGGAGATGAGGAGGATGAAGATGCAGAAGAGGTTCGTAGCGTGAACTCGAGGAAGCTAGGAGGGATAAATGGGATGAGATGATGTTGATCGTAGGAGTACATATCTACTTGAGTCTAATAGAGACAGCCTGGACATTGAAAGCGAACTAGCAGAAGTGTGGCGTTGCTCCCGAGAATGACGACGGTCAACGACGTCATTCGAGTTCGCTGCTCAAAAGCAAGTGTTGGTGGTTGTGCAGTCGTCAACCACTCTCCCATCCTTTTCCTTTACACGACATCCTCCCTTTCTCTGTCTTCATCATGAACCGCACTCAGCAAGTCGCTCGTCTGGCTCTTCGTCAGCAGCGTCGCGCCATGGCACCGCGCGCCACTCGCACTTACGCGACAACACCTCCGCCCCCACCCGCTGGCCAGCCGGCACCGAACTTCAAGAGCGATGACTCGGGCATGGGCCCAGCGTTCATCGGTCTCATTGCCGTCACTGGTGCTGGTATCGGCGCATGGTATTACTACGGCCAGGTATGCAGCTCTGAACTCCGTCCCTCTTCCTCCATCGGCGTGCTCATAGACATATCTTAGGAGGACCGCGCAAAGCAGGACGCCCAGAAGGTCAAGGAGAAGGCTCTCCAGGCTGGTCAGGAGGTCCGTGACTACTCCCAGCACGCCAAGGCTGTCGGCGAGGAGGAGCTCAAGAAGCTTCGCGTACGTCCCGTCTTCCTCATCTGTCTCATGCTATAGCCTAACCCTTTATCAGGCTTCCGGAAACGAGCAGCTCGCGGACGCTCGCATTCGTGCTCAGGCCGAGTCTGCCAACGCTCGTGACTACATCAGCGAGGCCCAGCGTACGGCTGAACAGAAGCTCGCGGACGCGAAACAGTTCGCGGCTCAGTCTGCCGATGTCGCTGCGCAGAAGTACGGTGAGACCCGTGACGCGGCGGCAGCCAAGTACGACCAGAGCCGTAACGCGGCCGCCAACAAGCTCGAAGACGTCAAGTACACCGCGCAAGAGCAGTACGCGCGCGCTCGTGCCGAGGCGGAGCACGCCTACGGCAAGGTTGCGGGCTCTGCTGAGGACCTCAAGCGTCAGGCTGAGGGCACGCTCTACGACGCGAAAGGTCGCGCTCAGGGCACCTACGCCGAGGCGAAGGGCACTGCTGAGGAGAAGAAGGATCAGGCGAAGGCTGGCTGGTTCTCGTGGCTCGGTTGGGGTCGTGCCAAGGCTGAGGACGTGAAGGAGGACGCGCAGTGGAAGGCGGATGCCGTTAAGCACGACGCGGCCGCCAACGTCGAGGAGAAGTCGAGTGGCCTCGCAGCGTGGGCATCGGGCAAGAAGGCCGAGACGGTACAGGAGAAGGATGCCGCTACACGCCGTGCTGGCAGCTACACCTCGTCTGTATAGACGACATCCGAACGCTAAATATGTATAATAAGTACCCGCTTTGCGTAATCTTCACTTGAGTTGCAGTGACCGTTCACGTGATTGCAACCACTCTTGATTCTCTTCCCTGACAATCGTTCTTCCTGTGCTCTGTTCCTCTGTCTTCCACCATCTATATCTGTCCGAAACTGTCATTAACGCCATGTGTTCCACCGTGCTTGTGGCAGATGTGGAGATGGCGTACAGGTCGTATCGTTTGCGCTTCACCGCCATGCCCGTCTGATGCGGGATCCGGGCTTGGCGCTTCAAGATATAAAGATGGACTAGATTGCGACAGACTCGGGGCATCTCCTTTCTCATTTCGCGGTCTCACGGTCCAAGCGACTTTTCTCTTTCTTTTCCCCTGCTTTTCGGCTTGGTCCTCTTCGCTTTCGTCTTCTCTTTGCCTGTCCATTTGGTTGACGGCTTTCCATTCGCTCGCATTCTCACCCTTTTATCCACACTATCTCCACATTCATCATGCTTTCCACGACTTCCGTCTATATCGCCCTTATTCTCTCTGCTGCGGCCAAAGTTCATGCGGCGAACGACTGGAACAAGCCCTGTTTCCAGGGCTCGTGTGCTTACGATGTAGCTGCATCAAACGCCAGCATCCCAGCCTCGCTAAAGATCGTGAGAATCGGATAAGCTTATACGTTTCCCGAATCTTGCTTATCGCCTACTCTAGTGGGGTTCCTCCACGGCCATCTCCGACGTGACCCAGGCCGGCGGTTGGATCATCCTCGGCTGCAACCAGACCTCCTCGAACCAAGACATTCGTCTCGTTTGTAAAAGCGACGACCCCACATCTGTGGGATGCGACCACCTCAGCCAGAATGGTGCCGAGGACACGATCGTCCGTCTTCCTGAGAGCGTACGTTCTCCATAATCAGGGCTCTTTCTTCAGCATGTTCACACTGTATACAGTGCGGACGCGGTCCCTTTGCTCGTGTTGCTCGCTCGTGGATCTCTGAAAATCAGACGATTCCGCACTGGGCCGTGTCTCAAATCCACACGACCGGCAAACGCAGCCTTCCTCAAGTGCATGCGCTTACGCTCGACAACAAGTTCAGCGCTTCGACCGGCTCTAAACATGGACCCGTCTCCTTCGCTCTCGTGGGAACGAGCGCGCCTACGGATGACATCATGAACGTTCCGCAAGAGACCATGACACGCCGCGGTGTGCAGAAGCGCGGTCTCTTCAGCAGCATCGGTAAGGTCTTCGGTGGCGTCAAGGATGCGATCTCGGACGGCGTTGGCGCTGCTGAGAAGGCCGTAAAAGGTGTCGTTAAGGGTGTCGAGTCCGTCGCGAGTAGTGAGTCCCTTCTTCGTGCACTTGCCCCATCTTCGTCTCTAAACTTTGCTCATCTCAGAGGTGAACAACGTCAACGTCAACAAGAGCAAGCAGCTCGCTCCCATTGACATCGACAAGTCTGTCAACCTCGCGACGGCCAACGTCCAGTGTAATGGCATCGGCAACGTTCAGTTCAAGGTCGACGCCGAGATCAAGGCGCACGCGGATGTGTCACTCGGCGTTGTTGCGGCGGGCACTATCATCCCTCCCAAGGTCACTACTTTCTCTCTTACCTCTGGCGTCAGCGCGGACATCAATGGCGCCATGACGTTCGTCGCCAGCGCCTCGGGCTCGCCTATCGACACCGGCGAGGTTCAACTCTTCACCATTGGCATTCCGGGTCTCGATATCCCGGACGTGATCCAAATCGGCCCGGCGTTCTCGATCAAAGGCCGTGCGAATATGGATGTCTCAATCGAGGCCGACATGAAGGTCGCGATTGCGTACTCTGTCAAGAATGCCGCGTTTGCCTTTCCCCCGATCAAGAATGCGCCCGCCCAGGGTACGCCGACACCGGCGAACAGCCCTCTCTCGCTGTCGGTCAGCCCCAGCATCGCAGCCAAGGGCTCCCTCTCTGCGCATATCATCCCTGAGCTCAACTTTGGCATCTCGGCCCTCGGCGGAGTCGCGAGTGCGACGGTTTTCCTCAACTTGGACTCGTCAGCGACGCTCGACCTCACCCTCAATGCTTCTGGCGAATTTACCAAAAAGATCGGTGGGCGTGATGCCGACTCAACCCGAGCTGCAGCCGCGGTTGGAGATGCTCCCCAGGACGAAGGGTCTGTGCATGATGAGATCGTGGAAGAAGACATCACCGACTCGGAGCTGAGCCGCCGCGCCGTCTCCGTGAACGGATGTGTGGACATGAAGCTCGGGATCGACGCCAACGTTGGAGCCGAGGGGTCCTTCTTTGGTCTCTTCAATGCCAGCAAGAACTTTTCTTTGTTCAGCAAAGACTTTGAGCTGTTCCAGGTATGCGTGTTGCTGAGTCTTCTCTCACAAACCCTCAGATCTAACGTCATGTTCTAGAAATGCTTCGGGAAGAGCTCGGCTCGGCGCTCGACCAACTCCCGCCACTCCTCGCGGTTGATTCGGGCCGCTCGCTCGTCGGTCGAACGCCGGAAGACCGTGAATCTCGCGTGCCCGATCAAGGCGGCACCCAAGGCTGCACCTGTGGTTGCGGAGACGATCCCCGCCAGCAGCATCCGTGCATCTCCGAAGAAACAGTAGATGCATAGCATGCCACCGTTCAGCATTTGCTTCTTCTCTCTTATTTACTCTTTACATTACTATCTTGTTCTTTGTGCACTCGGGCCAAGCTTGGGCCAAGCGGCAAAGCAGCTTGGGTCTCGAATTCTCAATGACGTCAAGCGCTGATACCCCAACCCCGCGTTCCGGGATTGCAGTGCTGCAGAGTACGTCGTGATCGGCGGGCGGGTCGTTCTTCGCGCCTTCGAACATGGCAAGATCCAAGGGAGTTGATAATGAGTGTCCGGAGTGTTCGCTCTCGGTCGCTGTATTAGGACCTCAATACGCAATGTATGTGACCTGAACCTCCAGCTTCTTAATTGTCTGATGGTGGATTTGACAGTTTGCCAGGTGGGCGCTCGGCTAGCGTTTGCCAGGTGGGCGCTCGGCTAGCAGCATCGCCCTTGGCTCCTCGTGGGCCTCCAAGTACCTCTGATCTGTGTCTTCCGTTCCGCTCGAGATGAGACATCGCCCGCCCTCTGCACAGTTCGAGACATCCGGGCCTCAGTGTTCAAACATGCAGCCCCAGAGCCCAACTAGTCCCGCCGCCACGGGATACACTCCGACGAGCTTTGACGGTCCTTCCGGGCCGTACGGGACCGCTGTTCAACCGGAGATCTTCTACGGATCGTGAGAGAGCTCGACATCTCCTGCTGTTCTGTTCTCACCCAGCCAAAGGTTGATCGACATGAACATGGGTCGACCGAGCGAGGTCCTCTGTCGGATGTCAGACGCGCTATTCACGTTCCTCGACCAGAACGTGGAGATACCGCAATATCGTCGCACCGGTTTCATCGAGCCATTGAAGTACGGATGGATGTTCAGGAGGCAGGGAGTCGAGGCGATCAACGTACGTTCCTCAGTCCTCACATTGTCGCACAGGATTCACCCCGTTTTTCCTCAGTGTCAGGCTTTCGAAGAGCATATTGAGACATATTATAGTCTATCCTCTATACCCTATCAGGTCGTCACTATCAACGGCGTCCCAACTCCCATCCTCGACCGACGTGGATTTCTCCACTCGATGGTGTTTGACATGCGTGCAGACCCGAACGAGTCGCACAAGGTAATTTCTTATTTCCTCATGCGGCACTCCGAAGAGAGCTGATGTACTGCTTGTGTAGGACTGGTCGAAGTGGCTTGCTACGTTTGGCCTGCTGGATCCGGCAACCCATGCTCCCTTCCCAACACCATTTCCTCGTTCAGCACTACCGTTTGTCGGCGACCCGCAGCTCGCACTCCCACTCAACAACTGGCAAGTCTTCTTCATATCGCAGGTCACTCAGGCCCAGACAAATGCGCAAATCGCTCAAATGTTAGGCCCTCAATACCTCCTTAACAGCGGTGTGGCCTCGGCACCGAACCCTTACCTCGCCGCATACCAGACACAGGCACAAGCATACGCCTCAGCGCCGAACCCTTATCTTGCTCAATACCAAGCCCAAGCAGACGCGCAAAAGCGAACCAGCACCATCATGTCAGTCGCCAAGGCCGTCGGTAGCGTTGCGGGCACGTTGATCAGTGGTGGTATGGGGACAGGCATAGGAGGCGGCGGTTTTTCTGGGTATTAAGAGGGAAATATACTTGTGTGCCAGAGCCCCCATTCAGGATCAACTTATGCGCTCCGATGTCACGTGCTCTGGATGCACCTTGCTTCCTTCCCACGCACTGCCCTCGCGGCTCGCGCACCCGTGCATTGCCTCGTACTCTTCGATCCCGCGGCTCAGTATCGAACAGCCATATCAGCTTGCGCCTCTCGGCTTGGTGCCGTCCGACCGCGTGAAGAATGATGGATGTTTGTGATCGCACCTTGCCAGCTACCCCGCGCGACGATGACGGAGGGCTTTGCCACGCAGAGTTTGAGATCGATGCAGTCTTGGGCAGAGCATTTGCACCCAAGTGATGATCGAGACTGACATCTATGACGAACATGATAGCTCTACTGGTAAATGTGCTCTTCAGCGTGCTCCTGGGAGATATCAGCCACCGCCATTTTGTTCATCTGCAACATTCGACATCGACGGGAATGCAGACTAGGGAAGCAGTGCGACTGTGTCATCGGAATTTTGAGAGTTCTTTCCTCCGTGGATGTGTGGGCCCTCCTCATCGGCTTACTCCTGCAGCAGGTTTGTCCCCTTTGCGCTTCTAATCGTCTTGCTCATCTCGCTCACCACAGTTTCCTTCGTCACTAGTCTGTCGTTACACCAATACTTTCGCACCTCTCGCAAGCTGTGTGATGATGCTCTCCGTTACGGTAAATCTGAGATGTCCTGTCAAGAGACGTCAAGGGAAGCATCATCATCATCATCATCTAGATGAGGGTGCACGATCAAGGAGGCCAACATATGTGTCACCCAAACCGCCGCTATATCCTAGTTCTTAAGTAATGGGTCGACAGGAGCTTTGCACAACCAGGCCACACTAGCCCACTCACTTCTCTGGGATCCACATGTCTCAGACCTCTTCGCGGTCGTCGCAAGCGGGACATACCAGCTTACATGATCTAATCGATGACATACCTTGGCGGCGCTCAAATGAGGTCGTCCCTGGCCTTTGGATCGGGAAGTAATTACTTGGTATTCTCAACTTTACC
>LCTX01000410.1:0-37124 GCA_002233555.1 Limonomyces culmigenus | reverse complement strand
ACCCTAACCCTAACCCTAACCCTAACCCTAACCCTACCCCTAACCCTAACCCTACCCCTAACCCTAACCCTAACCCTAACCCTAACCCTAACCCTAACCCTAACCCTAGAGGGCCCCATTAAGCTCAACTGCGCCCTCGCGCTTTGGTGATTGCGGTTGGTGATTTACCGGCCGGTTTGCACGCGCTCCTCGCTCGTACCCGCGCCCTCAATCGTCAGCAATCGCGCCAGGTTCGCGCTTGGGCGACCGCGGCGTGGTCCGTCCATGCTGGCGCCCCCGCTCGTTGGCGGGCTCGCGCTTGCGCAACGCCTCGCTGTCCGACATCCTCACGCGCGGCGGTGACGGGCTTGCACTCGGACGAGCGCTGACCGTCGGCTCGTGTGCCGGCGACTATGGTCGCGGCGGCAGTGCCTCCGTCCTCGTTTACAACGGCCACGCGAGTGCCCTCGCTCGTGACGATCGTGCCGGCCCGCACTTGGGTGTTCGTGGAGCATCCCACTCGCGCTGGCGTGATCCCAGCGCACTCGGCTCCCGCTCGAGGTCGTGAGGCACACCCCGGCTTGCCAGGGTGCCGCGCTCTTCGCTGGACATGACAACGTGTCTACCCTGTCCAGTATCTGCGCGGGGACATGCGCATGTTGTCGGGGTGCTAGACGCGTACGTTCGCGTCGAGCGCTATACCTGCGCTCGCACTTGTACTGCAGACTCGTGACGAGGATGTGGACTGTAGGCCCTGTGGACACAGCACGCAACAAGATCCGGTACAATTTACATATTTATCTCTTATATGTTATGTATGCCAGTGCTCGAGTTTTTGCGCAAGCAATAGCAGTCCCTATGTCAAGTCAGAAGTTGGTCTCAATCATGAATAGCAAGCTCACAAGCTGTTTACTGCCCCAGCGACTCTGTGCAAAGTCACCTACTGCCACCCACAGCTGCGTCACAAAATCAGCACTACCCTCGAACAATGAAGAGAGGTACAATAACGCACACCAGGGTGTGCACGGGGCCTCCATGCGCCCAGCATCTCCCCCTCCTTGTCACGGCCCCATGCCGGGCCTTCACCCATCACATTGGCGCCCATGAGAGCCGCCCACGTCTCGTGTGCATCTTGATATCCAGTCCTGTAGTGCATGCCTGTCAGAGTTGATGGGAATGGTACGAGCTGCCAGCGACGCACGCAAAGATGATCGCGTCGCAAGGCATGCTGCTTCCATCGTCCAGCACCGCACCCGTTTCCTCCAGCCGTGCAATTGTACCTGCATGTACACTGACGCGCCCAGCTTCAACCGCGTCAACAAACCCCATGTCTGTCGCATACCCTGTAAGTTACTCCGTTATCATGCGGACGTAAACGAAGAGATAGCACGCGTACCTGCAAAGCGTGTGTCAATCTCCCCAGCTGCGCCTGTACCATCTGCGCCAAACCACGTTCGAAAGCCCGCATTGTGCAGCACGAGTTTCCGTCTGCGATCTTCGTCATCGGCAATGTCTGCCTCGTCACCCATCTTCGCACCCAATGCTTTCCCCTGCCGTATGCGCACGAGTGGCGGCGCGCACCCATTCCGAAAGTCCGCCTCAGCCTGAGCGACGTTTGGTGGATACTGGGCGGACCAGTATATGCGTGCGACACTTGGGAAGATCATGCACGATGGTGCACGCTGAAGGAGTGTTGCGCCGAGGCGTGCGGCGAGGTCCGTTGCAGTGTTGCCGGCGCCAACGACAAGTACGTCTTTGCCCATGTAGGGGGTAAGATTCCGGACAGCCGACGAGTGGACGATCGGGCCTAAAAAGGGGTGGGAGGAAGGGAGTGTGGGTATGTGTGGCACGCCGAGCGTCGATGTTGCGAGGACGATGTGTGCAGGACGAAGCGTCGTCGTGGTGCTTGAGTCGCTGCGGTGCACAGCAACTGTCCAGGTGCCCGTCGTGTCACTATATGAGGGAGCGGGATGTATCGAGGAGGAAGTCCAGAGCGGCAGGTCTTGCTCCACGGCGTATCGCTCCATCCAGTCCGCGAGCATGTCCTTCGGGGTGTACTCGGGCCAGTCTTCAGGAAACGGCGCGTACAGCACTATCTCACTCTGAGTCAGGAACATCCATAGTGAGGAAAGGTGTATACACGCACAAGCATGATGCTCCTTAGGCGTGTTGAGTGTGAGACCCTCGTAGCGCGTGCGCCAGCCGTCCCCAACGCGCGGGGCGCGCTCGACAAGCAGCGTCGGCACACCGAGACGCCTTAGACGTGCTGCTACGTTCAGTCCAGTCTGGCCCGCTCCCACTAGGTTCATCATCAGCCTAAACTCAACAAAGATGATCACGAAAACGAACGCGCCGACTACGACGTACGGGTCCGTCTCTGAGGCGCGTCGGTACACGGCACTGTCCGCCGGCGCTGTCTCTTCATGACCGGCAAGCTCATCCAGCATGATCGTCGCCCATTCCGCGTGCTCACCGCCTTCGTCGAGCAGTGCGCTGGCTCGCCCTGAGCCCAGACGAGTGCGGAACGTGAAGAACAGACGACGGCCATCTTCCTCCACAGTCTGCATCTTCACGCTACTGATGCCTCCTCGTTTCGCTACACCCGTATTGATGTATTCGGAGATGGTGTGCGCATCCACTATTGAGCGTACATCCCACGAGAAGACGAGCGAATCGCGAAAGATGGCCGAGGGTGCAAGCAGTGCCGCGACTCTGGGGCCCGGTGTTGGCGCATCCAGCGCAGATGAGAGCTGAGATAGCCAGGCTCTGGCGTTGTCCGACATGGCGAGAGTAGATATGTGGAATACTGGATCTAAGAGTAGATGTGGAATGTGGAATACTGGGTCTAAGAATAGATGTGAAATGCGGGGAAGGGTTGCAGAGGATAGACGCCGTCGTGGTCTCCGTCATGGCCGCTTTGTACGCTCTCCTCGGGGCGTTGGCCGCCCTTGCGCTCTACATCGCGTATCGTCTGGCCTCCATCGTATTCTCTCCGACGAAGCTATGGAAACTGCCTGGCGTGAGAATGCACAAATTCATGCTCAACTCGTGCAGATGCTGAGCTCAGCTGCAGCCACCAAATCCGGATTGGATCATGGGAAACATGAAGGAGACATTCAAGGCTGAGCAGTCTGTCTTGCACCAGCAGTGGGCTACCCAATACGGCCATGCTCTCATCTATAGCGGCTTGTTCGGGGTGCGTCGTGTACATCCTCCACTAACTCTCATCTGCTGACTGAGATCACATCAGCGTCCTCGCATGATGACCACAGACCTGCGGGCGATCACGCACATCCTCCACCATACCGATGTCTATCAGAAACCCGAGATGATGCAGCGGATTGTCGAACGCATGCTCGGCCGAGGCGTTCTTCTCGCTGAAGGCGAGGTTCATCGTCTCCAGCGCAAGGCACTTAACCCGGCGTTTGGTCCCGGCCAACTCCGTGATCTCACAGGTGTGATGCTCGACAAATCGAACGAGGTGCGCCTATTTGCAATAGTATTTGCTCTCAGGTCACTGACGCTCCTTCAGCTGAAAGACGGATGGATCAGTCTTCTCAATGCGGCGTCTTCGGACACCAAGCAAGTCGAGCTCGACGCACCTTCCTGGTTTGCGAAGACCACACTCGACATCATGGGCCTTGCTGGATTTGGCTATGACTTTGACTCGCTTTCTGGAAAGTCAAACGAACTGCACGACGCTTTCAAGACTATTCTCGGCGGTGGTCCTGAAGGCAGCGCTCTCCTCATGGCTCTTTCTTCACTGGTACCTGGCTGGCGACACCTTGTGAGCATACTTTTCTCGTACGAATATCTATACTCATATCAGTCTAGCCGACCAAACGAAACCAGAGCATCAAGCACGGCCGCGACGTACTCAACCGAATCGGTGGACAGCTTATTGCGGAACGCAAGCAAGCGGCGGCGTAAGCTCAAACGAGCAGCATCGTTGACGTCTGCTAATATACTATGGAGGTTCGAGGCCGCTCAGGGAGAAAAGATCTCCAACACTCGTGCTCGCGACCTGCTCTCCCTCCTCGTTCGTGCGAACACATCAGCCGATGCACGTGAACGTCTGTCTGACGCAGACGTCATCGCTCGTGAGCACAGTCTTTTCAACACACTCATGCTATGTCTTTGAACTTATGTACGCTGTTCAGAAATTCCGACATTCCTGCTCGCGGGGCACGAAACGACTGCAACTTTGATGTCCTGGATCCTGCTCGAGCTCACCTCGAACATAGAGCTGCAAGATGAGCTTCGGGCTGAGTGTCTCGCGGTGCCTCTCGGCGACTTGGCAACGGGCAACCCACCCCTCTCTGCCGACGAACTGGCCACTCTCGACAAGCTACCGCTTCTCGACGCGATCACGAAGGAAACGCTCCGGATTCACTCGCCCGTTGGTAGCACGATTCGCGCCGCCATTAAAGACGACTCCATTCCGCTCTCGAAGCCATATACCGATCGCCATGGGGTTGTCCATGACACAATCGAGTGAGTCCGCTCATCGTTGCATTTGATGAGACACGTACCGAGATAACAATCACCCTTAGGATGACTAAAGGCGACCAGCTCTTCGTTCCGATGGTCGTCATCAACCGGATGGAGGAACTGTGGGGTCCCGATGGTGCACAGTGGAAGCCGAAGCGCTGGCTAGCTGGTGCAAACGTCACCAACGGTGTGCCGGAGACAGTCCGAGGCGTGCCCGGTATCTGGGGCAATATCATGACGTTCCTGGGCGGACCGCACTCGTGCATCGGTTATCGCTTTGCGCTTTATGAGTACGCTTCTCCTCGTCCCTAGTCTAAGCGAGTATACTGACGATGCCCGCAGAACGAAAATCATTCTCCACGCTCTCATCACCAACTTCCACTTTGAACTAGCGGTTCCGCGCTCGGAGGTTTCATCTCGCGGCGGTATGCTGACCCGACCGTATATCAAGGCGAACGAGAAGGAGGGCGGACACCTTCCCCTGCGCATCAGGAGAGTCGTTGAATGAGTTAGTGTTCACGGATCTGTCACGTAGTGTGCTCGCATGTATTTTGGATTATGATCATGATGCTTTGACGATACTCGAACGAAGGAGCACACGTAGTGTTTGCAGGTCTCTTTGGAAGCTTTGGTATCTACTAGAATGTACATGACATATATGGGTTGTGCTGCTGTGCTTCTACCTCTGCGACGATTCTTGTCGGTTCTGTCCGTCTGATCCTTCTTGACTCTCGATGGTCTCGACGCGGTTGTCCTCCTCCGCCGCCCGCAGCTCGCGATCACGGTCCTCCTTCTCGCTCTGGTAACGCTCCCACTGTTTGGGAAACCAACGTTTCTCGGCAGAGTCCCACGTCTTCGCGAGTCCCTTGCTTGCCGGGATCGACACGCCATAGACTAGGACGGAGACCATGACAAGCTGTGGTGATATCAGTGTGTAATGGCTCAGCTGGGTAGACAGTACTGACGAAGTATACTATAGGCTCTGCGACTTCACGCACTCGCTCGCGTTCATTCGGGATCTCTTGGAGAAGGAGCTGATGAGATTGTGAGATGCGGTCTCACACGTACTTGGCCGAGGCGACGCACTGTGACAAAGAAAATGGAAGCGACTCCCGTCGGCCCGAACCTGAGAAATATATCAGACCACGCAACAACACACTGGAGGGACTTTCTTGAACACTCACCAACCCACAAAGAAGCCATGACGCCAGTTTCGAAGGGCCGGAATCACCCAGTGCAGGAGGGTGACCCACGGGAGGCGACGGAGGAAGATGACGCAGGCAGCCAAAGCAACCAGCCGCCTAGGCCCTATGTCGACGATATCGTTTCCAAACCGGTCGAACGGAATACATGCTCCGCTGTAAAAAAGCATCTGTACAAGTCTGCTGCCTCCATCGACAAGTACGCACATGTAGATAAAGATTGCAGCGTTGACCAAGACATCGAGGATGTCGTGGAGGCTCTCGTCCTCGTGGACCTGACGCTGACGGTCGTCCCATGTGAACGCGTTTCCTGCAGCAAACGCTCCGAGGAGGTCGTCCGTACCCATCTACAGATAGATATGGGCGAATGCGCACACGTTTGGGTGTGAATGCTCACCATGCCCATGAAGCCGGCACAGAAGAAGGCGAGCCCGATACCATATGAGAGAAAGCTCTCCTCTGCATGCTCATGTCAGCACATATGAACAGGTCGACCTAAATCAACTAACCGTCCAGCCACTTCTTTGACTCGGCGTATCGCAGAGCCTTACGAGCCACGTATCCGATGAACGCTCCGACGACGACAGACATCAGGATTCGGTAAATCCAGACATCGTAGATCCATCGTGCGATCACGCCGCCTAAACCACGAGAGATCGGCCAAGGATCACTCGAGTGAGCAACAATCCAGTAGAGAGGTCTGAAAAAGGGTCAGTAACAAAACTCATGAGCGGCCGCACGACGACTTACAGGTATAAAAATGGGTATGAGAAACCGTCGTTACCTGCGTCGCGTATCAGTACTGGACCAAGAGAGACTCTTACAATGACGTACTGCCCGATTCAGCGATACTGGGACTTTGGTTAGTATCTACCCAGAGGACAAGCATAGCATAAGGAAGCTCACATCAAGTGTTGAAGAGCTGGATCAACATCTTCTTCAGCGTATCGCCCTTTGGTGATGCTGTCGTATTCACGTTGAGACACGAATGGGATAGCTTTAAGTCTCCCACACACCTGTTAACCAGCACGGGATCGGTAGAGACGAGGCAGCCTGATATCACAAGCGACTCTTGCTGAAGAATGTTCAGCCATGACGTCAGCGATGCATGGCGATAGGACAAACATATGTTAGACCTGGGATGAGCCACCACTGGAAAGGTAGCCATGTCAGAGCGTCGTCAAGAATGTTTCCGCGCAGCCCTCACAATGAACAATCCAATTGAGAACCAGGCGGAGATAGTCGCGCCCGCGAGGAGGATGAGAAGCGACCGTGCCTCGACCAAGATGTACCTTCTGGGAAGTTGGATTCCCGCGAAAAGCACTTGGATGATGAGAGCCACTCTCGTAAGACCTAGACTAAGAAAAACGTAAGTGCGAAGGACTACACATGAACTACGAGAAGGGGGGACGAACGTAACAGGATTCGAGATTCCGGCCTCGGAGAAGTGCTCTTCTGACCATGTCCGAGGGTCCACCCATCCGGTAACCTGGTGAACATCATCAACTTTGACGGCCTGGAATTGGACGCGGTATATGACGAACGTGCGGTCCGATGATCACACCGAATAGGCAGGCGACGAGCACTTCAGACCTGAGCAAGGGATACGTCAGAGACAGAGAGAACATCCATCACGCTAGGGAGTACGCACACATATAGGCGGTGCTTCACGACATAGGATATCAAGCCAAAGCCTAGGCGGGGTCAGACGCGCTTCTTCAACAGCGAAAATCGCGCAGACGGCGGTGAAGGACACGGACCACAGACGAAGAGGCTGAAAGTAGCCATCGCAATGTTCAGCTGCGATGCATCGACGCGGGCCGTCGGCATGGCGGACATGGCGGCGATGGGCTGCTGCAGCTGTCAAAGGCGCTTTGGGGAGGTGAAGAGGAAACAAATACTTGATAAGCAAATACTTGATAAGCAAATACTTGATGTTGTTCAAGTCCACATGGCTGAGCTCGGCAGGGCCGCGATCGCCGCCAAGCATGACGGGGAGAAGTGAAGCGCGCCGGATGACATCATCATCAACGGACTAACTGCGGGGGTTCTGGGCTGCACCGCTCCCTCCTTTGTGTCTTACCATGCCGAGCGCTGAGCTGCGAAAATAGGTCTTCCGAACGCGTCGGAATCGAGGGCCGAGGCTCTGCCTAGTATGAGCTGCGAGCTGCGAGATGCGACCCCTCCGCACCGCCGTCAACTGCACGCTGCTGCGGCAACCATTGCGTCGTGCTGCGCGCGCGTTCGTACGCTGTGCAAGGGGATAACGACCATCCCGCGTAATAAGATATAGTGCGAGCTGAAACGTGGCATCCCCCTCCCTCCCTCCAATTCTACTACTCGACGATGGCTGGACTTGTTACTCCCCTTTTCTGCACTGCAAAGCCAGACGAGCCTCATCCCGCTCTCATGCACGAGTTTATCAGTATCTTCTTCAGCCAAGTGTCTTCAAAGTATCCTTTCATAAGTTATGATGTTATAGCATCGAGCTACCTATGATCGACTCTATCTCCGCCTCTCGCGAACGCCATTGCAGCTGTTGCTACGCCGTACGTCATCTCTTGCGCTCATCTGATCAATCCCAAACCAATTTTCCACGTGAGAAGACTTTCATCGTCCGTCGTAGCAATGAGGCCTCACAGCATCAAGGCAGCAAGTGTGGCATACTGGAACGCTGCTAAGGTGAGAGTATGGTTCTTATTCAACTATGCGAAACGCTGAGATTAGAGCTCACTATATAGGCCTCTCTCGTTGGCCCTGCCGGAGGACCCTCAATCAGCACGATTGAAGCATGTGTCATCATCTCACAACACGAGTTGGAAGCGAATAGACTCAACGGTATTCTCCGTCTCACTGGTAGGTATCCTTCGCACAACTGACTGGGTTTTAGAGTACGACATATACGGGAAGCGTGCTCTCGTTATCGCGCAGCTGTTCAAGATCGACAAAGACGACATCCTAGCTCGCTCAGACCTACTCGCGCCTGAGCAACGCCCACACCTCCCAGCGCTGAGATCGGCGTTATTCCATCTGCTTCAGGATTTGAAGAAGAGAAATACGACGTCTAGCGTGTGAATACCTTTCTTTTGACAGTGTTTAATGGAGTGTTGTCTATGACTTTAGTCTGCGTGAACTTTGGCTTTCTGCTCGGCAACGCCGGCGTACGTCATGCACACTTCACTCAGCAGATCGTTTACGGGAAGAGACATGCTTGACGCTGAGCACACGCTCTCTCCAAGCACCCAAGGATGGTGTTGCGTCCGAGTCAGGCACGCGTCTGCAATGGAAACAAGGACGCGATATCGCAACCCATGTCATGTCATCTCTGCGAGTGCGTATTCGCGATCATTCTGAGACCAACCAATGTAAACGAGAGTGGACGTGGTTCTAACACTTTGGTCAACACAAGACGTCGACGGCCAATGGAGAATCGAGCAAGATGCTGCTCAGATCACATATCCACCGTAATGACAAGAAAAAGGCACAGACTCCTAGCGATCTACGAAGTTGCGGGAAGTTGTTGGTGCACATCAGTCAGTCTTGCGATCAAAACGTGCTGATTGCGAGCAACTCGTGGAGGAGGAAGAAATAGCAACGGGATGCAGAAAGCTCGAGACACCTCGAAGGGAGCCAACAAGAGACGCTTGCCGAGAGGCATATCGGAAGACATGAAGCCAGCCATCAAAAATAGCACAGTCCTCTGGCCACGAATGATCGGGTGGTGGTGAACGGGAAAGATCCGCCGGGTAGGCCAGTCGCCGAAGCCCGAGTGTGGGGTAAATCACATGCTCGCTTCGGGGCCACATCACGGCCGGCTATAACCTTGCGGTGCAGCGGCGGTGGTGGTCAGGCTCCTCCTCCCTTCTCCATCCTCTCCATCCACCATGGCACAAGTCATCATCGTAGGCGGCGGTCTCGCGGGTCTGTCGGCCGCGCACACTGTGCTCGAGCGCGGCGGAAACGTCCTGCTCCTCGACAAGCAGGGGTTAGTCTGTCTCACTCGCGATTCTCTCACTCGTGCTTACTCACTTTCGACGACAGCTTCATGGGCGGAAACTCGACCAAGGCGACGTCAGGCATCAACGGTGCTGGCACACAGACCCAGCTTGAGCAGGGTGTGCCCGACAGCGCGAAGATTTTCTTCGAGGACACGAAGAAGTCGGTGAGTGTATTCCTCTCACTACCCTTCCCCTCGCGACTCACAACCTTCGTAGGCCCGCGAGCTCGCTCGTGACGACCTCATCCGTGTTCTCACCGGCCGCTCCGGCGACGCCGTCAACTGGCTTCAGGACCGGTTCGCCCTCGACTTGTCCAAGGTCGCCCGTCTCGGTGGCCACAGCCAGCCCCGCACCCACCGGGGTGATGCGCAGTTCCCGGGAATGGTGCGTCGGCATGGTACATTCCTCACACCACACCTTTACTTATTCACGTCCCTTTAGACGATCACCTACGCCCAGCTCGAGCGCCTCGAGGACCTCGCGGAGAGCATGCCCGACCGCGTCAAGATCCACAAGAAGGCTCGTGTCACCCAGCTCGTGAAGGAGAACGGTGCCGTTGTGGGTGTCGAGTATGAGATGAAGGGCCAGAAGACGCAGGCGTACGGACCCGTCATCCTCGCGACCGGAGGATACGCCGCCGACTTCACCAGCGACTCACTCTTGAAGAAGCACCGGCCCGAATATTACGAGCTCCCCACCACCAACGGCGACCACTGCACCGGCGACGGCCACAAGATGGCTATGCTCCTCGGCGCGAACGCCATCGACATGGACAAGGTTCAAGTCCACCCCACCGGCCTTGTCGACCCGAACGAGCCCGACGCCAAGGTGAAGTTCCTTGCTGCCGAGGCACTCCGTGGTGTCGGCGGTCTTCTCCTCGACAACACTGGCTCGCGATTCGTCGACGAGCTCCAGCACCGCGACTTTGTCACCGGCAAGATGTGGGAGAACGGCAAGGTTTGTGTTCCCTGACATTCACTTGCATGTTGCATCAAACTGATCTCTGCATCAGTTCCCCATTCGTCTTGTACTCAACGGCAAGGCGTCGAGCGAGATCGAGTGGCACTGCAAGCACTACGTCGGCCGTGGCCTGATGAAGCGTTGCGACAGCGGCGAGGCTCTCGCCAAGGAGATGGGCATCGACGCCTCCACGCTCAAGAAGACCTTTGACGACTACAACACCAGCGCGGAGACGAAGAAGGACCCGTACGGCAAGAAGGTCCGTGATTCATTCGTCACCATTTCAAAGTCTCTCAACTGATGAACACCTCATAGTTCTTCTCCACCGGCACATGGACAATGAAGGACCACTTCCACGTCGCACACATGACGCCTGTACTCCACTACACCATGGGCGGCCTCGAGATCGACGCCGAGTCGCGTGTGCTCGACTCGCAGCAGAAGCCTATCCAGGGTCTCTTCGCCGCCGGCGAGGTCGCGGGTGGTGTGCATGGTGCAAACCGTCTTGGCGGCTCATCCCTTCTCGGCTGCGTTGTCTTCGGTCGCGTGTCCGGCGACTCCGCGGCTGCGTACCTTCTCCAGCACACAAGTGCGGTCGCGGCGAAGGCAGGCGGTCGACTCGGCGCGGTCGCTGGCCACCTCGGTGCACCGTCGTCGCACAAGTCGGCGGAGAAGTCGGCGGCCCCAGCGGAGAAGACCGAGGCGCCCAAGGCAGATGGCAAGTCGTCCGGCGGCAAGACCTTCACCATGGAGGAGGTGGCGAAGCACAACAAGAAGGACGACATCTGGGTTGTCGTCGACGGCCAGGTGCTTGACGTCACGAGCTTCCTTCCGGACCACCCAGGAGGCGAGAAGGCGATCATTCTCTACGCTGGCCGCGACGCGACAGAGGAGTTCAACATGCTCCACGACCCGAAGGTCATCCCGCGTTACGCAGCTGACTCGGTGATTGGCACGGTGAAGAACTGAGGGGATGTAGTCATATTTTCGCATGTCTCGGTATCGTCTAGTCCATGTTTCTTTGCATCTATGTTGTATCGTCGCAACCTATTCTATTCTGGGCAAATTTTCTACAAGCGAAAGATACAATAAATATATACTTCAAGTCCGTGCGTCGTGAGTAGTGCCCTCGTGCCTCGCTATAGTTTCGTTGGCGAGGTTTCCGCTCCTCGGATGGGCTCCGTTCATCACGTCATGAACGAAGACATCGACGCTACAAGCCGACTTGATAAATTGATGCTAGATCGAGTCAGCATCAGCGTCTGCTTCAACATCGGAGAGAGTCCACTTACATCGGACAACTCGATAGCAGAGGCTCGATAGCGAGGATCCATGGTAAGGCAACACGACAGGAAGTTCGAGAGCTCGGGTGAAGACTCGATACGTTCCTGAAGATCCACACCTTCGGATGCGATCCGCTGCATGGCCACAGAAGGCTCTTCGCCTGCATATGGCGGCCGACCATCGACCATTTCGATCAAAGTGATCCCTAAACTCCAGATGTCCACCTTCGTGTCGTACTCTCGAAGTTGTATGACCTCTGGTGCCATCCAATACGGATCTCCAACAAGCCCGGTCACTGGTGTACTCGTGGACCGGATGGCCGTTTCGAAGTTACCTTTACGGAAGTTAGTGACATAGATGGGGAGTATTTGCTATTGGCGTACCAATTTTCACTTGACCCTGGTAGCCGAGGTGAATATTGAAGGTCTTGACGTTGCGGTGAATCAAACCGTGCTCGTGGAGCATGTCTAGACCAGAAGCCAAGCTCGAGGCGACGTAAGCAATGTGTGACTCGGGGAAGGTTGACATTCGTATGAGCACTTCATCGAGCGACCACGGCATGTACTCCATGGATATCCAGAACCCATCTTGCCAGACGCAAGCGTCTCGATGTTCAATAATTGACACATGCTGCGGGAGAGTTGTAGCCGCTATGTGGGACTCGATTTGGGTCCTCCGTGAAGGCTTTATGGTAAGATATCTGAGCGTCACGACATTGCTAGCTGAGTTCCGCGCGATGTAGACGATGTTATTTTTGCTTGAGCTGCGCCAACCGATCAGCAGAGTACGATGGATCGTGGGAGTGACTTGCCGATGAGAGCGAAGAGACCTCATATCCTTGTACTGTTTACTGACATCCTCTTCACGTCCATTACACAAGGCGAGAACCTCTTGACGTGTCACCTCGTCGCAGGAGGGCATATCGCTTCGTGGAAGGGGTCGATGACTATGCCACCTAGTAGTTATACCTAGACCGGAGGACGAGGAGACACCTTTCGATGGCTCGGCTTGCTCTTTTGTAGAGGGCGTACGATGCAGATGCCCAGCAGATCCGGCGTACATGGGATTGTGCTGCAAGGTACCCATCGGTATCTGAGACTGCGAGTCGGCTGTGAAGAGGGTCAGCCATCGATCTCGGTCACATAGAGACCCCGCAGCGCACCCGAGGCAACGGATCGATCATTGTGATTGGAAGCCATGAACTTGAGATATTCAGAAACGTGGGCCGGGCGGGGAGGAGGCGTAGGTTGGGGAGTGCTTGGTGGAGTCACCAGAAGCCCATCAGGAGGTTTTTCCGGCTCGACAACTGCCAGTGGTGGCTGATCCATATGCGGGCTGGGTGTGCGAGTAGCCAGAGCGGGAGACGTTCGTGCGTTCCGTAAACTCTTCAGAGCTCGTTCGACTTGAGTTACGGAGGGCCGGGCAAGATGTTCGTCCGCCCAGCAGCTACCAATAAATGTCCACGTTGCATTGTCCAGGGATGATGCTTCGTCAACAGACGGGCGAGGAGGGCGAAGTCTACGATCAACCACTAGGCTCAGGAGGAGAGCGTCCGGTGTGTGCGCGAAGGGTGTTTTCCCGGTGAACACCTCGTATGTGGTCATACCGAAACTATAGACGTCGGTAGCCTTTGAGATGGTCCCGAACATAAGCTGCTCAGGCGCAGCCCATCGCGCAGTGCCCATCGTTGCTTGAGTGCTCGCTAGTCCTGATCCAGAGCGGAGAGTGGTTGTGCTGAGCTTGATCTGAGAAAGCCCGAAGTCGGCGAGGCAGGCAACTCCGTGCTCGTCGATGAGAATGTTGGACTACGATAGAAGTGTTCAGCGCACCATGAAAAGAGCGAACCGATTCAAATCACGAACAGCCTTGAGATCGCCATGAATTACCGAGTTCTTATGAAGATAGACGAGACCAAGGGATGCTTCATGAAGCTGTGTGGCACACTATAGTCTCAAAGCGAACATGGACAAAACGGCCTCACAAGTTTGTGTCGGTCGGCCATTGGATACTTCGAAAGGTACGCGAGAGCATCCCCGTTGGCTTTGAGTGCGCAGACTGCGAACGGTGGCTGAAACACTGTTGTCAACGGCGGGCTACACAAAACCGTGATGTGAAAAGCATACGTCAGCGACAGAGCATGCTCCATGAAACTGAAGGATATGAGGATGCCGCAAGCGCCGCCATACATCGATCTCTTTCTCTAGTACCTAGGGTATGGTCATCAAAGAGTCGCCTTGCACTTGATTGGTGGATACGTAAATACCGATGGTGGCAAACCCTTCTCGAGTACTTTAACTGCGACTTTGGTGCCATGCCAGTCGCCAACGTACACTTGACCATAACCGCCAGAGCCGAGCTTGTCGTCTTCGTGAATGATGACGTCGAGAGAGGTGATCGAGAAAAAATCCGGTAGTGTGCGTCTTCTGCCTGTCCGGTGCTCGAGAGCCTGAATAGATCGCTCCATGAATGAGCGTTCCATTGTGTTGCCGAGGTGCTGAAGGTGCTGGAGGCGGAAGGGTGAGTGCAATAATCCACCATATAGTTGCGAGGCGACAGACTGAGTTCATGGCCATCATAGCCTCCTGCATCTGTGTCTTCTGTATCTCGAGCATCTATGCCGGCGACGATGAGAGGATGCATAGTGGAGGAGGAGCGAGAGACAGACGGTGATGATGGCTTGGTCGTTTGATATGACCTCGTTGATTTGGATGTGTATAGCATCGGCATCCTGCCGTCGGGCAGCTTCGTTTTCGTCTTGGAGTCTTCGGATGTCGATCGTGGTCTCCAACTTGACGCAACGGCGAGTTGTGTCAGCTTACACGTCGCGGATGCAGAATTGAAGACTACGCACATCGAACGCCTGAGCGGCCTTGGCGAGCATCGCGTACGTCTCCGAGATCTGGTCTCCAATTCGGTCTCTCCAGAGTATACGTTTGAGCCTGGGTTTGAGGTTCAAGTCGTCCAAAGTGGAAGCGATGTTGCGTAGTGTACTGCAGATCTGGGCTCAGCTACACGCGATGCGTCGAGTTAAAGACACTGTTACCTTATGAGAGGTTGTAACTGCTCGGACATGTCCTCGGGCAGGCCCTCCGAGCACTTCTTCTTGAGGAGTAGCAGCAGAGACTGAGCGTGTGTTCCGAGCGCGATGCACTCGGCACGGTTCTGTTGAAGCTTGGAGGCGACATTGAGGAGGTACGATATGACAGCAGCCAATGTGGTGATCGTTCCGAGAGGGTCCAGCGACATTGCCTCTCGGCGAGAGATGGGAGCGCACAAGAACGAGGCGGTGACTGTGATGGACTGAACATGGGCTGTGCTGTACGGAAGGTGGTGCACAAGGGCATGCTCATGATTGAGCACTTCTACCGAGTCTCTAGATAAAGGAGGCGAGTACAAGAGGGAACCGGTGGGTAGAGATGACGGTGGTGGAAGGAAAGCATGAGGTCGAGCGAAAGCAGTCGTGAAAGCCAGTACATACACAAGGTCAAGGGTGAATCAAAAAACAAACAAATGCAGATATGTAAGAGCAGCCAGATCCCAGATAGAAATCGGCAGATCGTCATTGGGTTGGGCCGGAAGCGTACCACTGCGCGAACATTTGAGACTGTGGGTCGGTGAGGTCGCTGCTCGCCGACGGAGGCGACTCGGTCCAGGCAGCGGGGAAGCTAGGCGTAGTGATCGAGTAAGTTATTCGGTCAAGGTTATGAAGAATCGTCTCACCCAGGCATCATCACGTTCCCGTCTTGCCAGAAAGGTGCCCCCTCGTCCAGGGCGGCGGTGATAGCCATCTGAAGATCCTCGTCCAGATTCATGCTGATCGCACTCGGCTGATAGAAACCACCGCCGACATTGTAGCCATGTGGCAGAAGCGTGTACATGGCCGTATGCGGGACCGAGCCAGGGACAGCCTCATGCGGTGGTGCAATGTGTTCGGTCATCTGATGGTAGTAGTCGAGTGGTGCCATTGATGACGGCGCTACCGGTGGATAGTGCGGCGCCGATACCTCCATCGAGGAGCCATATTGAGCTGACGTTGAATGAGCTGATGCCGATGGGTGCACAGTCGTTGGGACCTCCATCCCGTTGGGGACCGTCCGTGTACCACACCTCTTCATCATGAGGCTCTCCAAAAACCGGGCCCAGAGCCGCGGCGTATGCCGTTCATCGATCGCAACCTTCTCTTGACGGAGGGTTTCGATTAACCGGTAGACCAGAGCGACGATCTCGTCCTCCTCCTCCTTGTACAGAATCGTCGAGAACTCGGGTCGGATCAGCTGTGAAATCGTCAACACCGAGGCAAGGCAGACAGATATCGATGATGCGGACCTTGATAAGGAAGCCACATGCAAAAGAGCAGAAGTTGAACCATCCGTTCGGTGCGTAGCGCATGAAACCGCTCGGTGCCAGTGTACCGATGAACGAAACGACGACTTCTGTCGCGGCCAAACGGCACTGTAGCGAGGATTAAGTTTTAATCTGTGATGAGATGAAAGTGCTGGATGGGTACCTTGTTCAAAAAGTCTCGGTCTAGTGACTGCTTCCCCCTCTCGAACGTTTGCTGGAACCCGAAGCATCCCATGACAAGACGACAGTAGTTGGTAGCACTGGGTGACCACTTAGTGTGCTTCGATGTGGGCTTGACTGAAGTTACGTACTAAGGAAGAAGTGAACACCGGAATTGATAGATCTCGTTGAGTGCCGGATCTGGGAATTTGTGAGGACGACGCATGATGGACGATGCGAATTCATCCTCACCACTGTCAAAAGCATGATGCTCCGAGAATTTCTGTGTCCACGTCGTCGCCAAGTCATCGAGCTTTTGGCTGTACACGCCGTACATTTCTCTGAAGTTGAGCGACTGCGACCGTGGTGTCAGCGCTGGCGATGTCGCACTCCGACGGACCCCACCTTGTTCAGCCCAGTGCGACTGTACGGATCCGAGTAGGCATCATTGTGGAAGTCGCTGACAGTACGCAGAAGTCGGTTGTACGCTGCCAATCCGATATCGCCCTGCGGATCTGTTTAGCTTTGGTGATGAACAGCAGACGCAATGTGCTTACCACAAGGTTGAGTCGAGAACAGTGCCAAAAGTCGTCCGACGCGAGGATGATCTGATTCGCCTTGATAGAAGCGGGCTTGCCATAGTGCGCAGCCATGTTCCAGTCCGTCTCATAGCAGATCATCCAAAGCCGAAGGCGGTCTAGCATCTCACGCTCCTCCTTTTCCGAAGCACCCTGCTTGATCGATGGAATGACATGCAGGTTCAGGTCGATCGCGATGCTGAGGGAGAAGTCAATTACATGCATACGACAAGCAGAAAGACCTCCACGTACCGGGTAGCGATGCCTGCGTACAGGTATGCACGCTCCTCCTCCCACCGTTTCGCCGGGTTGTGGTACATGGCAAGCAAGATGAAAGCCTGCGCGAGCCCGATCGACTTGAACCCGTGCATGAGCGCATCTGCACACTCGTTTTTGGCAAAGTGCATTGCGACAGGGTACAGGTCCTTCTTCTCGTCGTAGTAACGGCTGGTGATTGCGCAGACTGATAGAGGATTATCAACGTCCCAGCACATGGCGTCTCATGCAAGCACAGTACGTACTAACGGTGAAGAGACACGGACAACGCTTGAACGTCTCCTCCGGGGTATGCAGTTCCCGGTCGAGAAGTGGGATGAAAGTCTAGACATGCGTTAGCTTGTACATGTCACCTTGATTAGTTCATGCCTACGTTGAGTTTCATGTGATAGCTATGAGCCTGAATGTTAACCTTCCGCCATATCATCCAATATGTCAAGACGTACATTTGGAAGAGCTTCTCCACATCCCAGGTCGTCACGAGGCCATGCATGATTAGGTTGCTTCGACTGTACTCGTCTGGTATTGTCACCGAAGTCTGGGTAAAGTACGCCGGGTTGCGGGGACCCTACACGGGAATCAGCTCGTGCAAGTGACGGCGGTAGACCGTAAAACTAACCAAGACCTCGTCGTCTTCGACGGCCGTTTCGCCTGCCGATGAGCTGCTCCCGATGCTCGGGCCTCCCCGTACAGGAGTCACGTGGAGCTTCTCGAGCATCGCGATCGGGTATGACACCTCTAACGGACTATCCTTGTCAACGCCACCATCCGATCTGTCGTCCTCGTCGCTGCTGCTCGATGGATGGGATCCACCACGAAAAGTGAACTCGGTGACAGGGATTGGTCGCGTGACACCTTCCTGAAGTTTGCCGAGAAACGCTAGGTTCGACCCGGGCACAGCGGTCTCGCGAAAGGATTTGACCGACAACGGCGTGGCAGTGTAAGGGTTGTATTTCTGAGTGTACATTTGAATTAGTCCGGTCACGAGATTCTCTTACTGAACACGTACCTCCTTGATCAGGGACTCGATGACGGCGTCCTTTTCACGAATCTGAGCGAGGAAGTACTCCTTTTTGCTGAAGGAGCGCATGACGAGGGAGAGGGAGAAGAAGGAGGTGAAGGTCAGCAACGAGGTTATAGCATGGACCCAGCACGAGCGGCAGAAACGGGGTCAACAGCAAAACAGGCCGAAGGCCAATCCAGAGCAGACGGGCAGTGACGGCTGAGGCCAGGCCCCCCGAGACGTGATGGGATGGGTAAGATAGCAACGTACTTAGGGTTTCGCGACGGCTTCGTCGGGTCGAATTGGCACGTGGCATTATTGGTCTTGCATCGATCGCATCTCGCTTGACCCAGAGGTATGTTGCACTTGACCTGTCAAATGGAGTTAAACTCTCGGTCTCTGAAGAGCCCCCGACTAGTGTAAGCCCCACCTTCTGCGTCTTGCAACGCCGACAAGCACGCTTTGTTCTGAGAATCGCGTATCATCGCGTAGTCGTCGGAGGGTAGAGGTCCGAGAGGCGCATTCGAAGCGCAGGAGTTCGGAGGGGAGAGCGCCGAGCGAGTGACACATCATCAGATGCCGAGTGTCGTTCGGTGGAAGGCGTGAGATTGACCATGTGAGCAAGTGCGAAGAATGGGGAAAAAAACAGGCACGATCAGCGCACTTCCGAGGCTCAATGAGTCCGAGGGAATGACTGACTCTTTCTCCTTTTTACCACTCCCGCCCAAGTCATCCTCATCGTCCTCGTCCTCCTCGTCCTCTTGCACGTCGAGCTTCTTCCGCTTCGCAGAGTTCTTACGTGCTGGCCGTCCCTTCCCCTTAGGAGCTGCCGAGGCCGAGGATCCACCCACGGCACGCGAAGTGCTGAGGCCTGACGTGGTCGACAGCGGAGGCGAAAGAAGAGGAGACTGTCCAGGAGAGAGCATGGTGGATGCTATAGACTGTTGCATCATCGCATTCAGGTCAAGCTCAGTCGGCGCCGCGGGAGTGCTTTGAGAGATGGAGGCCGACTGCACTGCATCACGCCTGGAGGGCATAGCCGCTATACGACGGTCGCGAATGGTCTGCTGAGTCGGAGGGGGGAGGTATGTGGGATAGTCGGCGGGGCTCGTGATACCGGATGCTTGTTGAGCAGAATGCCTGTACGCTTGCGGAACCTGAGCTGAATGCTGTGGGTGATGTTGGCCTCCGTAGGCGAGGCTCGATTGGTACGAGGATGATGGCGGGGCGTAAGCGGCGAAGGCGTCGCCCGATCTGAAGCCGCTCATGAGATGGGCGGACTGCGAGGGAGTGGCCAGGTCGAGCGTTTCGGTTATCGATTGTGTATGAGGAGGGAGAGCACTCAAAGGTGTCGACTGCTGATAAAGTTGGGATGACACTCCGGGCGCGTATGTATCGGTGGCGGCCGTGCTCCGGCGGGATATATGGCTCGGATCCATCGGTTGTTGCTGCATGCCATGATCATGGCTCAGCGACCATGCGGCCTGAGGATCGTCCTGGGGTAGCCATGACTGGTCCGGCTGCGTCGAGTACCCGCCGGGATAGTGTGTATACGGATTACTGTGATCCATAACTATACGCCCAGAGGAAGAGAGAGGGAAGTGGTATTCAACGCCGAAGAAGGAAGCGAAAAGCGAAAGCGAGGTGGTATCTACAAGAATAGCACGGTACATCAGATATGTGCGCGAAACCTGAGTGTATGGAACACGCACCAGATCCAGAAGCGGCAGGAAAGAGTGAGCTCTCGGTAATAAACGAAGGATGCCTCCGCGGTTATAGCAGACGCTGCCGATCAGAAAAGGACGGGCGCTGATCCGCGTGTCGGTCGGTGGCTGGGGCAAGGCGCTTGGCTAAGTCAGAACGTGTTGTCGACGACTGTGCGGTGCACTCGACTGGCAAACAGAGAGACAGAGGGCGAGAGCGGATGAGAGTAGTCGCACCGCGCATCCACAACAACGACGCTCCGGGCTCCGGCACGGCAGCCTGTGCCGAGGACAAAACGGAGTTCAGAAGCTTTCTGATTGACTGGCTCCACGTGATCGTGGCGTCCCTTCGAAGTGGTTCTCACTCTGATCCCGCGGGTTCCTGAAACTTGGTCGAACGTCTTGTTGGACTGGACTGTCGTTGGCGTGTAACGATCTGGCGGCAGTGAGCCGTTATAATATGTTGGCATAGCCTGATCACTGGAACCAAAGTAGCACACCCACCATCAGTGGAGATTACATAAAATGAATCTAACGCTGTGGCAACAGATGAATCGTTATCATGTCATGAACTCCAAAATACATCAGTCCATATGCGACCCATCATTAATCATGATTGCTTCAGCCGACACCCACAGTGTTTCGTCCGCGGTTATTCTGCAATAGAGTCAGTGACTTCATGCAGAGGACGATGCGTGGAGCTTGGTGCGATGTCAGTGCACAATTACCAACGTCACATCGTCAAGTGGTGTCCTACTTATCGTATCCGCTTTCCGTAAGTTCTGTCAGACGATGTTGGGAAGGGCTGTTGCAGCAGATGGTTCATCCGTAAGAGCGCTAGCATGGGGACTACTTACTAGCACTCCTGGTAGCAAAGAGCCTGAGACACAAGCCACTACCATAGAAAAAACAAGGCCCAGTCAGCACGTTGCAGAAAAGGAAGATTCGCGGAAGAGGGCAAGTTCAGAGTGAGACAATCATGGAGCGTGACAGACACACACTCACCGGACCTAGAGCAGAATAGTGATTGCGCTGACTGGTTCATCTCGAAATAGCTGCAGAGTGTGAAACAAGTACTGTGCAGAGATCGCTCGAGTCGAGGGTAATGACATGGTTGGCCCGAGGTCAACGGACGTTGTCGGTGGCGGTGCTGTCTGTCTTCTCGACTCTGCCTCCATGATGCTTCCGCGGACTTTTGATGGCCGACGGCCTCATCGGCGCTTGCACAGGCCTCGATCGACGACAACCATTCACATAGGCGCGATGAAAAGCTCGCATGTCTGCCTTTGACCATCTACTTCAAGACGCTGGCGTCTTCACTGCACACGCTGCCCCAGACCATGCACCGCGGGACGACACCACCGACTCGAGCCGTTTCTACGGAGCTCTACTGCGAGTGGGAGAGCTTGTGCTAAACGCGGGAAATAAGCAGCCCACGGCATTCGTGAAGGTCCTGCGCCAAGCATGTCTTGACGAAGCGTGTCGGGAGACCGTGCTGCAGCTGAGCGGCGAAGAGGCTCAGGTCGTGGTCGATGCAATTCAGTTGGTAACAAAGTCGTCTCGTACCAGCACATCTTTTGTTCGATGCTCAAGCCTATGATTTCAGACATTGGATGAGCTGCGTCTGGGAGACGAGTTCTATCGACATGCGCTCTACCTACTCGTCAAGCTCGCTGCCAACAGCAACATCCTTCCCACTTCTCTTTTCGTCACTGGCGTCGACATCGGTCTGGTCAGAGACCCTATCTACGGTGGAGGCTTCGCAGATATATATCAGGGTCGCTATCAGGGGATGGACGTCGCGGTCAAGAAGCTTCGGTTCCATGGAGGGGACCGTGAACAACTTCACAGAGTCCGTCTATCATACTCATAATTCTCCAGCTCCACATTTGACACATTACTACAGGCGTTCTGCCGAGAAGCGCTGGTCTGGCGTCAGCTCAACCATCCTCATGTCTTGCCTTTCATTGGCGTGGATGCCGAGACGTTCATGACCACAAACTATATGTGCATGGTATCGCCCTGGATGATAAACGGTACACTGGCGAATTACGTTGCATCGGACCTGTACGAGCCTGAAAAGGATTGTAACCGGCTCGTAAGCTTATTCTTTACACTACCAGCACCCACGAGGCTGATAGTGCTACCGCTTGCAGCTAGGTGAGATCTCTGGTGGGCTTGTTTACCTTCACACTCAGAAGGTCGTCCACGGAGACATACATTCGGTGAGTCGTAGGAACCAAGCGGCCGACATGAGTCGATGCTGAAGGTCACCTCAGGCGAATATCTTCATTAACGTCGAGGGACGTGCTCAGCTGGCCGACTTTGGCCTTGCAGTGGTTGGGGATGTCACCGTCGGTCGCATCTCCTCCATGGGAGGCGCCGGCGGCCATTTACGTTACATGGCTCCTGAACGTGTGAGCCCGACGAGCCCTGATTCAAGACGAACATCGGCGGCAGATGTCTACTCCTTTGCGTGCATCTGCATCTTCGTGAGTTTAAGATTCCTCGAAGTGTGTTGGGTCATCATTGACCGGGTTCTTCAAGCTGTACACAGGCCGTCAACCGTTTCCCCAGCTGCCTATGGAAATTACAGTCATGTTTCACATCATCGGCGGGGGACGTCAGGAACGACCACCGAGGTCTGAATGCCTTCTAAAGATGCGGGACGAAATGTGGAACATTATCGAACACTGCTGGTCGCAGGATCCCATGAATCGTCCGTCTATGGACATGGTAGAGAAAGACATCACCCGTCTGGATCAGCGCGGTTCACTTGCGTCTAGGACATCCTCCTCTTCGAGACGTCGTTCGCATCGAGAACTCATTCGACTCTCTGTGACCATTCCACCAGTGCCTTCGGTCGACGCAAGGAGTCCTTCACCAGCTCTCTCCTTGACCTCGCCTAGCGTCCATAATCCCCACGAAACTGCGGTTCAAACCGCGACTGACTTTCATTTCTCACCTGAAGACGCAAATGCTGCAGCAGAAGCGCTCGACCTGAGCCTTGAAGCTCAGGCCTCGTTTCATATGAGAACCGGTGCACACATCGGCTTTTCTGGGTTTCATACTTCATCTTCGGGTCCAGACACAGCGGTCGCGGCACCTGAACCTAAAGCGAAGCCCTTTGGCACCGGTCAAGCCGCACCAGTGCTCACGTCGGATCCTTTACACCTGATGGTACGTGCATGGTGCCTTCATCGCATTTTTCTTACTTACATATCCATCTATCATCAGCCTCTGAAGTCTCCTTTCTCTCACGGAAGGACTGCATCGGTTACACTACCGACTAATCTCTCCGACCTTCCTTATCGACCCGGTCGCAACTCATCACACCGAAGATCCACCTCGGCACCCCTTCTCCCTTTTTCAATTCCTGTCAGAGCACTCGCGCAGGACAGCTCACTCTCATTTGATGATAGAGCTTTGCAGTCCCAAGACTCTCTAAGCTATCAAAGATCGGAAGAAGAGGAGTCAGATGATGTCACGACCGAGGCGCTCTCTTGGGAGAGTTCAGCCCAGCTCCCATCGAACAACAAGACCCCAGTGTGTCTTCACTTCTTCTAGAAGCACGATTCGCACCTCATGTTCCTTCCAGCGTACCTTTCTGAATGGCAATTCCTCGGAACGATATATCACGGAGTCTGAGACGACACACTCCCCTACCACAGTGAGCCTTTCTTTGACTTCCTGTGGCCATGTTAGCTATACTTACTCCGCTCTCTTCAGCGCACGTCGTCGCCGAAGATGAAGCACAAGAATCTATTGCGCAAATTCTGGCGGTTCGGCCTTGTATCTGCGCGCACGAAAACTCGCGACAGGGTCGAGGTCGAAATGCCCAACTCCGTCAGACCGTCCGAGCGTCCCTTGATACCCTCCGTTCAACGACTCATCCATGGCTCTTCTCTGTTCCGCGCACGGGCTGTGCACTCTCGACAAGCCACTCGCAGCGACTGGCTCGGATCTACCACCAATTGGCTTCATTTGGAGAGAAACGAAAGTGTGATTGTGACTCGGGTCGAGGACGGACTGTGGAAAGCTCGTAAGCCCAACACTGGGGAAGAAGGGGGTTAGTGTTTGTGACATCTGCTCGGGAGAGTGTTGCTGACACATCGGAAGATATCCTTCCCATCTACCTGGAGCCAGAGGTTATCTTTCGAGCTCGCAAGGACAATGAATGTGAGTTGACTGTCAGTGGTAACATCGTGCTTTTCACTCAATCATCATTTAGTTCTGGTAGATGTCGTCGGAGTCGATCAGGTCTGGTGGTACATCAACACTTTGGGCAAAGTCGTGACTCGTAAGTAATTTGACCTTTCACGTCCTATCGCACACCACTGATTCCGTTAACAGGGGTACACAGCTCGCGCATGTATTTCGACTCTGATGTGTCCAACTTGAGCACATCTCGAGTCGTATATCGTCCATGTGGGTTCGACCCTCGTGCACCTCACACGCTGACTAGGCTGACTTTTTCACAGATGTACCTGAAGCTGGCTTTGTAAGACACTTGGAAGTGTTACCTCAAGACAAAGTCTTGACGCAATCGGAGCTCGTCGGTGAGTGGGTAGTTGCTCGGATTATCTATCTTCATCTCCGGAGCGGCACCACTTTGCATGAGATAGGCCGTAGGTCTATTCGTTCTGCAAGGCTTGGGATTCAGGCTCACTCAATCCCTTTAGTTTTGCCTACTTGGGTGTTCAGTCTCGCTACAGTTTCGTGATTCACCACGCAGTTCGTCTCTATCTATGCTTGTTGATCTCTATGTACTGCCTGACTCTATCGACGACTGCAATGTCCTACAGCAACATACGACTGTTTCCTCCATGTCCTGCTTGAGGCTATCAAGGACAACAAGATTCGGGACAGGACCGCCGTCCTCTCGGGTATCACCGGGAGAGAGCTGACGGGGAGCACCATTCTCCAGGTCTCCATCCTCGAACATTCCCGTATGTGCCTCGACGTATGCTGGCCAGACAATCTGCTCCCAATAATGAGGCGGATCTCTCCATAGCGAGCCCTCTGGGTCGGATTGAACTCCAGGAGAGTGATAAGAGAATGTCACGGGGAGGGATGCGATGACCGACAGAGAGAGGAGGGGAAGAGAGTGGGAACAAGGTCTCAGCATGAGCAAATTTAGAATGCATGATCACTCACCAGCGGTGTGGTACCCATGTCGCTCGTCACGACGCTTGCGAAGTACAGTCTCTGGTACTCGTAGGAAGATGCGGACGTCGAGTGAATCTACGACAGCCTACGACACCAGACCTTGGGCGTCACGCAGCATGGACATGTGGAGTGAACGTACTGTGTTATAGTATAGCAAAAACCCATCTACGAGACGCCAGATAAGCTGCACCCCGCGTGCACGATGAGCGGCCTCGATATCCGAGAACGTCTTCTGCCATTTGATTCGGGTAGTCTCAGGGATCGGCATATCGGTTTGCTGCATAGATTTGTGAGAAAGGTGAATATTCCGGACGACAAAATGCGATCACACCTTGTTCAAGTGATCGTGACTGTAATGATCAGCCGGAAACTCGCCTGCCGTCGCTTTGGTATGCTCGAGGAAGGCGACCAGACGAGGCCATTGGATCGCCCCACGGGGTGCATCCCAATCCTGAACGTTATGAATAGGATGAACCGGGACTAATTCCTGCGGCTGAGTGCATAGAGCAGACGATGAGCGATTACGCATCCGATTGATCAGATGCTCGAACTCACCGGAGCAAAGTCCTGAGCCAGCGCATGTCAGGCGTCATCCGTAGTCGCCGAGCATTGCATCAACGCACGTCTTGGTGAATGATCGCGCAGTTGGGTAGTATCGACCTCAAGTGCTTTGCGAGGGTCGTCTTGCCAGAGCATGTCGCGCCGCTACGACACGTATATCTATATCCATTTGGCAGGACGCGATGATACGCACCCAACTCCGACTAGAATGACACGAGATTTCTGGCTCATTGCTGTGTCAGGCGTCCGACACAGGAGAATCTGGAGATAGCGGGCAAAGGTGGCGGGGGATAGAGGGTTACCCGACAGACCGGAGTGTGAGATGGCAGTGCTCCGCTTCTTCGTCTCTCCGTCTCCTCCGTCTCCTCCGTCATCTGCTCACTGGGGCTACTTGTATGTATGCTGCTTGGAAAGGCTGCTGTCTCTATGCTTTGAATTCGTCCAGTCTTTTCGAGTCTTTCACGTGATACTGCACACCTACCTGAGTTGCTTTTCGGAGATCACCTCCTCCTGTTCGACGCTGTCACACGATCTCGATTGCCGTCGTGATTCGTGCGTCGTTGTCTGCAGCACCCGGATTGAAGCTGATGTATGAATTTGATACGTGGCATCATCGGTCATACGATGTTCCAGACATCATGGCATAAGGCACGCTGTTCTCGTGGTGAGTCAGCAATGTCTGGTAACTCTGGTTCACACTCGTCGCGTCTATCGCAAAAGACTATATTGATCGAAGAACGATTGACCCAGTTTCTATTCATGGGATAGACGACTGACGATGGCACGACCTTGATTACGGCCTGCCTTGGGACTGCGCACCATCATTTCTCAATTCCTCAATGGGCATCGACAGCCATGCGCCAGTGTTTGACTCGGACGCAAGGTAGCCATCATCTTGTGTTTGAGATAGGACTTGCTGGTTTCTTCAGCGGAACATTCTGAGGACAGGCTCTTTACTCATTCCGCAGGTATGCTGTGTGCACCCAACAAAATGAATGACTCTCGTTCGCGAGCTTGTGATACCTCGGGATGACTGATGCACTCCCTTTTCATCGCCTCGATGGTGCCAAAACGTAAGCTAGTGATGCCTCTGCTACGCCAGAACTGTCTTGGACTTGCCTCATGGAGAAATGAAAGAGAACAGAGCGGATCAAAGGCTCGGGTTGTTTTTTGCGCTTCCGGCCCTCCGAAGGCGAACCCGTCAAACACATTGCTTCGTCTTCGCGCATGCGGACACGCTGTGCCCTCCGCCGGCGTCTGTGCGGTCCGACGGCATCACAGATTGCTCGACTTTTTAGTCTGCAGGGACGAGTCTTCGAAGACATCTACGAATGCAAGCCCTACACGATCACTTCAAATAGTTGGATTACCACATGTATCAGCCATCGCTCGCCATGTTGCTCCTCGGGTCATGTCCTTGTCGCTTCTTCCCAACCGTCTCGATGTCGACGGTAATCACGTTGTCAACCCAAACGCACCTCCGGAGCAGGCCCGATTCTGGATACTGCTTTGTGATCCCCATTCGGCAAGATCGACGCGCCTCGGCGGCGGTGAAAAGTTTCTGTCGCTCGCACATGCAAGAGACACGGCGCAGCCTCAGAGTCAGGGCCAGACGGTACATAGAGGGCCGTGGTTGGTTCCGGCCAGTCCTCATCACCCTCACCAACCTTGACACAGATGGAGTTCGGCTTTGTTCAAGAGCGCCCTGAACGTGATATCCAGCGCCGAAAGCGCCCTCGCGTCGTCACGTCCTGTGATGAATGGTGCGTTTGAGTTTGATCTCTCTGTCATGACCACTGATGATCACCCATCATCCAGTCGCGAGCGCAAGACCAAGTGTGTGCCGCCCAAACCTGATGCACGCGACGAGCGTTGTGATGCTTGCGTGGACGCCAACATCCGATGCGAGTACAAGGACAAGGATCGTTACTGGGCAGAGAGGCGGCCGACGTCGGCTGCAGGCCAAACTAAGACGAGAGGCGCCTCCTCTACAAACGAGGCGTATTCTCAGGGCATGCCACCCCTATCCGGACGGTCCGGACGTGTACCTTCCAGTCTTACCTATGCTTCTTACCCCGACATCGAAAGGTACGGTGACGTACCTCATGGGAGTAGGGCGACTGCTTACACTCCCGCCTCTGCTTTCAGCCCTAATACCGCTTCAAGTGGTAGCTCGGGCGGGTCCGCTGACTGGCCACAGACAAGCCGATCGGATGCCTCAGCTGGAATGACTGCTGATCCGGCCTATCGCTCTATGACTAGCCCTACGTCTGCTATGTGGCCACATACGCCTATCACTGCAGCCACGGACCCTTACGCCAGCTTCAACTCTACGCAGTACGGAATGGTCACAGGCTTTCTGGACGGATCGTCGCCTTACGACATGCCTGTCAAACTACACCCGCTGTTCGACGCCCAGACCGCGAGCTACCCCCACCATACACTCATGCCAACCTATCTCTATACGTTCTTCCATCACTTCGGACAAGCGTACACATTCCTCAATCTCCAGGAGTTGCTCCAGAAGCATGCCGAGTCGACTCTTCATCCTGTGCTTGCAAACGTCATCGCGGCGATGGCAGCTCCGTGAGTACATTCTTCTCATCTTCCTGATTGACCGTCACTCATAACCACTAACAGATACACCGGTGGAGCGCCTGAGCTAGTTGGACACGACTTACAAGAAGCGTCCAAGACATACATGTCTATGGCAAAGGTACGTGCTAACAATAGATAATGTGTTACTGTGAGACTGACTAGCCCTACTAGAAAACACTCCCCACGCATCTCCAAGGGCGTGTGAGATCCGGTACCCTGCATGCAGTCATTCTGATCGCTTGGTCGGAGATTGGTGGGCGCGACTTCAAGTATTACTCCGAGGTGAGTCGGGCCTCGCAAGTCGATTCACACGATTGCGAAAATCTGACAGGACCCTAGCTGGCCCTCCAAATCGCCACTCACTTCGGTCTCAATAACGACGCAGGCATACAGTTGTATGCTGCAGGCAACGTGCTTCAAGTTGCCCGTCTCCGCGCGGCCTGGTCATGCATCTCACAATTGTTCCGCTCATAACTGCCTAAGACTCCCCATCTCATGGACCGTACTCTACACCATAACGTTTCCTCAATCCCCTCCTGAACTGTATCTTCTAGTCTCTCGGCTGTTGTTCCCATATCTTGGTTTTGTATCGTTACTTGGCAGTGCCGCAGTAGCTTTGTATCTGTAGCAATAGTTACCATAAATGGATCGACTTCGTTTCTTGCGTCTTCCTTGACCATTACTCTGTCTTCTCCTCCGCCACCTCCACGACCTCGCCTGCCGCGAAGACTAGCATATGGAACGGCGTGTCAATGGCAGAACATGAATCTTCACATGCCCGGCTGCGTGTTGCCTCGCTGGCCGAGAGGAAACGCCTGTGGTGGAGGAACGGGATCGTGAACGGCGCGTTCATCGCTTCATGGTGCGTGTCTGATATCCATACAGCCGTGGGTACTTCACTAACATGAAGTGTAGGTTCTTTTTTGCGACTATGATATCGCTGTATAACAAGTGGATGTTCTCGAAGGAACATTTCGGCTTCCCTTACCCTTTGCTTGTCACCACTTTCCACATGCTCGTCCAGTTCATCCTCGCTGCACTACTACGGTACATCTGGCCACATCACTTTCGTCCTGAACGATCTCCGGGTCCGGCCGACTATGGGTAACTGTCCACTTGCATAACTCTGGCTCGAGAAACTCGGCACTCACTTCCTCCGCCAGGAAGAAGCTCGTCCCGACCGGTATTGCAACTGCGCTAGACATCGGCTTATCCAATCTCTCACTCAAGACAATAACCCTATCGTTCTACAGTAAGCGCCGCTGTTCGTCACTCGCACGCATCGTGACACTGACAGCGTCGCAGCGATGGTCAAGTCCTCGAGCCTCATCTTCGTCCTCACCTTCGCCTTCATGTTCCGACTCGAGACCTTCTCACTGCGCCTTGTCGGAGTCATCTTTCTCATCTTCTGTGGGGTACTTCTCATGGTCACTTCGGAGACTGCTTTCATGCTCGGCGGTTTCCTTCTTGTCTTGTTCGCCAGCGCTGCGGGCGGCTTGCGTTGGGCTCTGACGCAGGTATTGTTGAAGAACAAGGGGATTGGATTGGACAACCCCGCGGCCACTCTATTCTGGTTGGCACCAGTGATGGGCGCAAGCTTGTTTTGCGTGAGTATCTTGATGGACGACTGGATCGGCGTCCTCCACACCAAGTTCTTCGATGGTCTCTCGGCGTCCTTGACCACGACGTTCTTTCTTCTCGCGCCGGGCGTACTTGCTTTCTGCATGGTCCTCAGCGAGTTCTAGTACGTGTATCCCATTCCTTTGCATGGTCTAGGTTTGATTCGGACTATCTTCAGCATCCTTCGTCGAGCTGGCGTCGTTCCTATGTCGATCGCAGGTATTGCGAAAGAGGTCACGACCATTTCCGTCTCTGCGCTTGTTTTTGGAGACACTCTCACGCCTCTCAACATGGTCGGGGTGGGTATCACTGTCTGCGGTAAGACCTCTCATCTCAGCCACACGGATGATACCTGATAAACTACATAGGGATTGCGCTCTTTACATGGCACAAATACAAGAAAGCATTGGATAGTCCAGTACCGTTAGATCCGCACGGAAACCCTCTCGAAGAAGAAGAAGAGGCACTGGTCGGCGACGACGGACAGTTGGAGCTTGAGGAGACAGAGCCACTTGCCGTCAGAATGAGTATGCACCACGAGCGAGATAGGGTGAGTGACGTCTGGCTACATGTTGTCATAACTTCTCGTTGACCTCCTGTTAGGATGATACTTCCACCCTTGCGGAGACTCAGACACTCTTCGAGGTTGGAGATGAGGAGGATGAGGATGCAGAAGAAGTTCGTAGCGTGAACTCGAGGAAGCTAGGAGGGATAAATGGGATGAGATAATGTTGACCGTAGGAGTACATATCTATCTACTTGAGTCTAACAAAGACAGACTCGACAAGGAAAGCGAGTTGAAGGCGAAGCAGAGTTGTGGCGTTGCTCCCGAGAATGACGACGCTCAACGACGTCATTCCGGTTCGTTGGTCAAAAGCAACTGCCGGTGGTTGTGCGGTCGTCAACAACTCTCCCATCCTTTTCGTTTACACGACACCCTCCCTTCTTCTTTCATCATCATGAACCGCACTCAGCAAGCCGCTCGTCTCGCTCTCCGTCAGCAGCGCCGCGCCATGGCGCCGCGCGCCACTCGCACTTACGCGACAACACCTCCGCCCCCGCCCGCTGGCCAGCCGGCACCGAACTTCAAGAGCGATGACTCGGGCATGGGCCCAGCGTTCATCGGTCTCATTGCCGTCACTGGTGCTGGTATCGGCGCATGGTATTACTACGGCCAGGTATGCAGCTCTGAGCTCCGTCCCTCTTTCTCCATCGGCGTGCTCATAAGCCTGTGTTAGGAGGACCGCGCAAAGCAGGACGCCCAGAAGGTCAAGGAGAAGGCTCTCCAGGCTGGCCAGGAGGTTCGTGACTACTCCCAGCACGCCAAGGCTGTCGGCGAGGAGGAGCTCAAGAAGCTTCGCGTACGTCCCGTCTTCCTCATCTGTGTCATGCTGTGGCCTAACCCTTTATCAGGCTTCCGGAAACGAGCAGCTCGCGGACGCTCGCATTCGTGCTCAGGCCGAGTCTGCCAACGCTCGTGACTACATCAGCGAGGCCCAGCGTACGGCTGAGCAGAAGCTCGCGGACGCGAAACAGTTCGCGGCTCAGTCTGCCGATGTCGCTGCGCAGAAGTACGGCGAGACCCGTGACGCGGCGGCAGCCAAGTACGACCAGACCCGTAACGCGGCCGCCAACAAGCTCGAAGACGTCAAGTACACCGCGCAAGAGCAGTACGCGCGCGCTCGTGCCGAGGCGGAGCACGCCTACGGCAAGGTTGCGGGCTCTGCTGAGGACCTCAAGCGTCAGGCTGAGGGCACGCTCTACGACGCGAAAGGTCGCGCTCAGGGCACCTACGCCGAGGCGAAGGGCACTGCTGAGGAGAAGAAGGACCAGGCGAAGGCTGGCTGGTTCTCGTGGCTCGGTTGGGGTCGTGCCAAGGCTGAGGACGTGAAGGAGGACGCGAAGTGGAAGGCGGATGCCGTCAAGCACGACGCGGCCGCCAACGTCGAGGAGAAGTCGAGTGGCCTCGCAGCGTGGGCATCGGGCAAGAAGGCCGAGACGGTGCAGGAGAAGGATGCCGCTACACGTCGTGCCGGCAGCTACACCTCGTCTGTATAGGCGATATACGAACGCTAAATATGTATAATAAGTACCCGGTTTGCGTAATCTTCACTCGAGTTGCAGTGACCATTCACGTGATTGCAACCACTCTTGATTCTCTTCCCTGACAATCGCTCTTCCTGTGCTCTGTTCCTCCATCTTCCACCATCTATATCTGTCCGAAACTGTCATTAACGCCATGTGTTCCACCGTGCTTGTGGCAGATGTGGAGATGGTGTACAGGTCGTATCGTTTGCGCTTCACCGCCCTGCCCGTCTGATGCGGGATCCGGGCTTGGCGCGTCAGGATATAAAGATGCACTAGATTGCGACAGACTCGGGCATCTCCTTTCTCATTTCGCGGTCTCACGGTCCAAGCGACTTTTCTCTTTCTTTTCCCCTGCTTTTCGGCTTGGTCCTCTTCGCCTTCGGCTTCTCTTTGCCTGTCCATTTGGTTGACGGCTTTCCATTCACTCGTGTCCTTACCTTTTTATCACATTCATCATGCTTTCCACGACTTCCGTCTATATCGCCCTTGTCCTCTCTGCTGCGGTCAACGTTCATGCTGCGAACGACTGGACCAAGCCCTGTTTCCAGGGCTCGTGCGCCTACGATGTAGCTGCATCAAACGCCAGCATCCCAGCCTCGCTAAAGATCGTGAGAATCACATAAGCCTATGTGTTTCCCGAACCTTGCTTACCGCCTTCTCTAGTGGGGTTCCTCCACGGCCATCTCCGACGTGACCCAGGCCGGCGGTTGGATCATCCTCGGTTGCAACCAGACCTCCTCGAACCAAGACATTCGTCTCGTTTGTAAAAGCGACGACCCCACATCTGTGGGATGCGACCACCTCAGCCAGAATGGTGCCGAGGACACGATCGTCCGTCTTCCTGAGAGCGTACGTGCTCCATAATCGGGGCTTTCCCTTCAATCCGTTCACACTCTGTGCAGTGCGGACGCGGTCCCTTTGCTCGTGTTGCTCGCTCGTGGATCTCTGAAAACCAGACCATCCCGCACTGGGCCGTGTCTCAAATCCACACGACCGGCAAACGCAGCCTTCCTCAAGTGCATGCGCTTACGCTCGACAACAAGTTCGGCGCTTCGACCGGCTCTAAACATGGACCCGTCTCCTTCGCTCTCGTGGGAACGAGTGCGCCTACGGATGACATCATGAACGTTCCGCAAGAGACCATGACACGCCGCGGTGTGCAGAAGCGCGGTCTCTTCAGCAGCATCGGCAAGGTCTTCGGTGGCGTCAAGGATGCGATCTCGGACGGCGTTGGCGCTGCTGAGAAGGCCGTAAAGGGTGTCGTGAAGGGTGTCGAGTCCGTCGCGAGTAGTGAGTCCCTTCTTCGTGCACTTGCCCCATCTTCGTTTCTAAACTTGGTACATCTCAGAGGTGAACCACGTCAACGTCAATAAGAGCAAGCAGCTCGCTCCCATCGACATCGACAAGTCTGTCAACCTCGCGACGGCCAACGTCCAGTGTAATGGCATCGGCAATGTTCAGTTCAAGGTCGACGCCGAGATTAAGGCGCACGCGGATGTGTCGCTCGGCGTTGTTGCGGCGGGCACTATCATCCCTCCCAAGGTCACCACTTTCTCTCTTACCTCTGGCGTCAGCGCGGACATCAACGGCGCCATGACGTTCGTCGCCAGCGCCTCGGGCTCGCCTATTGACACCGGCGAGGTTCAACTCTTCACCATTGGCATCCCGGGTCTCGATATCCCGGACGTGATCCAAATCGGCCCGGCGTTCTCGATCAAAGGCCGTGCGAACATGGATGTCTCAATCGAGGCCGACATGAAGGTCGCGATTGCGTACTCTGTCAAGAACGCCGCGTTTGCCTTTCCCCCGATCAAGAATGCGCCCGCCCAGGGTACGCCGACACCGGCGAACAGCCCTCTCTCGCTGTCGGTCAGCCCCAGCATCGCAGCCAAGGGCTCGCTCTCTGCGCATATCATCCCTGAGCTCAACTTTGGGATCTCGGCCCTCGGCGGAGTCGCGAGTGCGACGGTTTTCCTCAACTTGGACTCATCAGCGACGCTCGACCTCACCCTCAATGCTTCTGGCGAATTTACCAAAAAGATCGGTGGGCGTGATGCCGACTCAACCCGAGCTGCAGCCGCGGTTGGAGATGCTCCCCAGGACGAAGGGTCTGTGCATGATGAGATCTTGGAAGAAGACATCACCGACTCGGAGCTGAGCCGCCGCGCCGTCTCCGTGAACGGATGTGTGGACATGAAGCTCGGGATCGACGCCAACGTTGGAGCCGAGGGATCCTTCTTTGGTCTCTTCAATGCCAGCAAGAACTTTTCTTTGTTCAGCAAAGACTTTGAGCTGTTCCAGGTATGCGTGTTGCTGAGTCTTCTCTCACAAACCCTCAGATCTAACGTCATGTTCTAGAAATGCTTCGGGAAGAGCTCGGCTCGCCGCTCGACCAACTCCCGCCACTCCTCGCGGTTGATTCGGGCCGCTCGCTCGTCGGTCGAACGCCGGAAGACCGTGAATCTCGCGTGCCCGATCAAGGCGGCACCCAAGGCTGCACCTGTGGTTGCGGAGACGATCCCCGCCAGCAGCATCCGTGCCTCTCCGAAGAAACAGTAGATGCATCGCATGCCACCGTTCAGCATTTGCTTCTTCTCTCTTATTTATTCTTTACATTACTATCTTGTTCTTTGTGTACCTGCAAAGCAGCTTCGGTCCCGAATTCTCAATGACGTCAAGCGCTGATACGCCAACCCCGCGTTCGCGGATTGCAGTGCTGCAGCGTACGTCGTGATCGGCGGGCGGCTCGTTCTGCGCCCTTGGAACATCGCAACATCCAAGCCAGTTCATAATGAGTCTCCGGAGTGTTCGCTCTCCGTCCGTGTATTAGGACCTCAATACGCAATGTATGTGACCTGAAGCTCAAGCTTCTCGATTGCCTGATGGTGGATTTGACAGTTTGCCAGGTGGGCGCTCGGCTAGCAGCATCGCCCTTGCCTCCTCGTGGGCCTCTAAGTACCTCTGACTCGTGTCTTCCGTTCCGCTCGAGATGAGACATCGCCCGTCCTCTGAGGCCCGGATGTCTCGAACTGTGCAGAGTCCAAACATGCAGCCCCAGAGCCCAATGAGTCCCACCGCCACGGGATACACTCCGACGAGCTTTGACGGTCCTTCCGGGCCGTACGGGACCGCTGTTCGGCCGGAGATCTTCTACGGATCGTGAGTGAGCTCGACATCGCCTGCTGTTCTGTTCTCACCCAGCCAAAGGTTGATCGATGTGAACACGGGTCGACCGAGCGAGGTCCTCTGTCGGATGTCAGACGCGCTTTTCACGTTCCTCGACCAGAACGTGGAGATACCGCAATTTCGTCGCACCGGTTTTATCGAGCCATTGAAGTACGGATGGATGTTCAGGAGGCAGGGAGTCGAGGCGGTCAACGTACGTTCCTCAGTCCTCACGTTGTCGCACAGGACCCACCCCGTCTTTCTTCAGTGTCAGGCTTTCGAAGAGCATATTGAGACTTATTATAGCCTATCCTCTATACCCTATCAGGTCGTCACTATCAACGGCGTCCCAACTCCCATCCTCGACCGACGTGGATTTCTCCACTCGATGGTGTTTGACATGCGTGCAGACCCGAATGAGTCGCACAAGGTAATTTATTATTTCCTCATGCGGCACTCCGAAGAGAGCTGATGTACTGCTTGTGTAGGACTGGTCGAAGTGGCTTGCTACGTTTGGCCTGCTGGATCCGGCAACCCATACTCCCTTCCCAACACCATTTCCTCGTTCAGCACTACCGTTTGTCGGGGACCCGCAGCTCGCACTCCCACTCAACAACTGGCAAGTCTTCTTCACATCGCAGGTCACTCAGGCCCAGACAAATGCGCAAATCGCTCGAATGTTAGGCCCTCAATACCTCCTTAACAGTGGTGTGGCCTCGGCGCCGAACCCTTACCTCGCCGCATATCAGACACAGGCACAAGCATACGCCTCGGCGCCGAACCCTTATCTTGCTCAGTACCAGGCCCAAGCAGACGCGCAGAAGCGAAGCAGCACCATCATCTCAGTCGCCAAGGCCGTCGGTAGCGTTGCGGGCACGTTGCTCAGTGGTGGTATGGGGACAGGCATAGGAGGCGGCGGTTTTTCTGGGTATTAAGAGGGAAATATACTTGTGTGCTAGAGCCCCATTCGGGATCAACTTATGCGCTCCGATGTCACGTGCTCTGGATGCACCTTGCTTCCTACCCACGCACTGCCCTCGCGCACCCGTGCAGTGCCTCGTACTCTTCGATCACACAGCCCAGTATCGAACAGCCATATCAGCTTGCGCCTCTCGGCTTGGTGCCGTCCGACCGCGTGAAGAATGATGGATGTGTGTGATCGCACCTTGCCAGCTACCCCGCGCGACGATGACGGAGGGCTTTGCCACGCAGAGTTTGAGATCGATGCAGTCTTGGGCAGAGCATTTGCACCCAAGTGATGATTGAGACTGACATCTATGACGAACATGATAGCTCTACTGGTAAATGTGCTCTTCAGCGTGCTCCTGGGAGATATCAGCCACCGCCATTTTGTTCATCTGCAACATTCGGCATCGACGGGAATGCAGACTAGGGAAGCAGTGCGACATTGTCATCGGAATTTTGAGAGTTTTTTCCTCCGTGGATGTGTGGGCCCTCTTCATCAGCTTACTCCTGCAGCAGGTTTGTCCCCTTTACGCTTCTAATTGTCTTGCTCATCTCGCTCACCACAGTTTCCTTCGTCACTAGTCTGTCGTTACACCAATATTTTCGCACCTCTCGCAAGCTGTGTGAAGATGCTCTCCGTTACGGTAAATCTGAGATGTCCTGTCAAGCGACGTCAAGGGAAGCATCATCATCATCATCTAGATGAGGGTGCACGATCAAGGAGGCCAACATATGTCTCACCCAAACCGCCGCTATATCCTAGTTCTTAAGTAATGGGTCGACAGGAGCTTTGCACAACCAGGCCACACTAGCCCACTCACTTCTCTGGGATCCACATGTCTCAGACCTCTTCGCGGTCGTCGCAAGCAAGCCATACCAGCTTACATGATCTTATCGATGACATACCTTGGCGGCGCTCAAATGAGGTCGTCCCTGGCCTTTGGATCGGGAAGTAAGTACTTGGTATTCTCAACTTTACC
>LCTX01000406.1:0-33730 GCA_002233555.1 Limonomyces culmigenus | reverse complement strand
TGATGCTACCCCAGTTTAACCCCTTCTTGCTTTGGCATACTCTGGGCCGCTTCTTTGATGGTCTGCCAGTTGCTCTCCACATCCTGTTTGCATCCCTAACCAGATATACATCTTTTGAGTCAAATATACATTACTAGGCGTGTATGCAAGCCTCACAGCAGGAGAAGAAGCAATCTGGGCAGACCCAATATGCCTGGTCACCCAAGAGGGGGTTAAACTGGGGTAGCATCATCTGGCTTCTGTTGCTGTAATAATGTGCTAGTTTTGCTACACATCCATGTAATGACCACAGTCCCAAATCCACCCTTGTGTGTCCTCCAAAGTAGCTGCCATAGCAGCCTGGTATAGATGCCACATATGTTCCTGCATGCTGAGAACCCCATTCTCATGACTGCAAAGTCAGGACTTCATGCCCAAGAATGACTGCTAGATTGAGTTCATGTTGGGTGAGTATGGGGGTAGATATAGAAGTTTAGCACCTATGTAATGAGCTTAAATCTACCATGGAAATCGAAGATGAAAATTCACCTGCCATGCCTTCCACAAGAGCTCAAATTTCTTTGTTGTAGTACAGGGAGTAGTTGTTGATGATGGCAACATTGTGCAGGAGCGGCTAATTGGGATGGTAAGGATTAAGTAAAGGTATCTAAGTGCTTGTGAGCACAAATTTGCTAGTTAAGAAAACTGTACATACCACTTGTTGCCTCAGGAACATGAGGAATTGCTTGCTTCCCACTCCTCTGTCAAATATTTACATTGTAACAATGACCTTATATGCAAGTGCAAGGATCATTGTGAGGCAGCCATCACATGTGAATGAGTTGCAGCAAACAGGGGCTTCTCTGTAAGGAGCCCATCCTCAGGTCTGAAAGTGCTTTGCTGTTGTCCACGCAGACTTGTTGAGCCACACATAGCGGCTTGCAGGGAGGTGGCTGTATATGGCAAGCCAGATGGCACAAAGGAGGGCCTTAAATTTGGTTGCTTGCATGTACACCTTTTTGTGTGACCAGCCATGTTGCTTGAGTGTGCAACCAACTATTGCAATCAACACTTAAATGTGCTGGCTGTTCCCAAAGCAAAGCTGGAGCTTGTTGAGCAACAGGCAGGGGTTAGCACAAAGGAGCAAGAGTAGCCAGTCCACATCAGGGTTGCTCAGGATGTAGCAAGGCCACCCACAGGGTAGCGCGTAAAGGTAGCCAGATGTGTTGAAGCAGCGTAGGACATTGTAGATGGTTGAAATGTTGCACTTCAGGAGCTGTGCAATTGTGGCTGGTGGTTTTTTGTTGCAGATGCCCCATGCAATAATGAGCTTGCGCAGAGGGTTTGAGAGGTGTGGGTGGGGCAGCATAGGGAGAGAATGAGGTACAACGGCAAACAGAGCCAACAGACACAGGTGGCCATTGCACTTGGCATCAGGGAAGCACTGGCACCTTCCATCAATCACTGTGATGGCCTGCGGGCCTGGCTCATGCACTTGCACACAAAGAAGAAGTGTGGAGCTTGAAACTCAGACATCTGTATGTTTCCTGTGACATCACATGTCAACCCCAACAGCCTCCAACAAAAGATAAGCATGCACACCTTGCGCATCATTGCACGCAGGTTTTGGAACATTGAGGTCATTGGCAGCAACAAGCAAGGTATGGTCATAATGGGGGAGGGTAAAACACGTGTGCAAGCGGCGCTGACCTATAGCTCGTCCACAAGATTATCAAAACAGCATGTGGCATTGGCACTAGTGCTGCCAAAGTCCGGTTCTGAACCAATGTGAACTGGGTTTGAACACCAAACTGAACGTGTTTGGACGTGACGCAAAAGCATTCAGGTTCAGGTTCAATGGCATTCAGGTTCAGGTTTGGGGGGCAAGGATGGTGTGCTGAACACGATTGAACCGCGTCCAAACAGCAAACGCAAAGCTCAAAAAGGAAGGTGTGCCGGGAATTGCTGAGCCAACTACGGTTGCTTGCCAACCACCATGTCATCTTTGCTCATGGCTTGAGAATCATATTTATCACCATAATGCTATACATCTACAGCCCATACATTTCACTCCCAGCCTCTATACTCTATGAAATACTCAGTATGTCAGTTCCAATTGAGCTTGCTTGCTGCAAAGGAGCTTTGGCAACACAAGTTGATGCAGTGTGATGGTGGCTGACCACGCAACCCCTTGCAGTGTCATTGAATCAGACCTCTCCTTGGCCAGCACTACGTTGCTTAAGTTTTCTTGTCATGTCTGGGCAGAACTTGGCGGCTGCTCAACAAGCTATGATGTCCACCTTCTGTATTGCACCTTTGAGGGGCTCTCAGCCAGGCACACTTGCTGCTGATGTTGATGCTCCTGCGCGGCGAGCCAATGGATCACTGAAGGATACCACCAAGCTTGCGCAAGAGGGACACTTTGTCCATTCTCCATCCAACAAGCAGCCAAATCCTTTCGAAGACACTCAGGCTACAGTTGAGGATGAGAGTGCCATGAGGTCAAAGAAAAATGTAAGGCAGACCTCAGCATGGCTGAGAAACCAACTGGAAAGCGTTGTAAGGACAAGAGACCCACAACAGCCCTGCAACGGCAACCCCTCAACCAAGTGATAGCTCTAAAGAAAAAGGTGTGTTTCACGCCCTACAGTACCTCACGTATGCTGACAGAACACTAGGTCCTTGCCCAGTTGATCCAGCAGATGCAGACGCCGTGAGCAGTGACAAGGAAGAGGACCAGCATGATGGAGCCCCCAGGCGACGGAAGAGCAACAAGACCTTGGACATCCAGACAATCATGGATGTGATCTTTGAAGACCAAATTGACCCAGAGACTGGGAAGGCTGCTTGCAATGTGAAGGGTGAGATCATGCAGTTGAAAGTTTACCTGTGCCTTGTCTGCAAGTGAGTGGTAAAACAAGGACAGAAAGCGAAGTAAGCTAACTTACTCCCTCTGAGAATACAATGAGAAGAACGACAAGACAGGGAGTGCAGTGTTGCAGGTCAAAATACAAGGAAGCATCAGCTCTGCATGTGCTCACATCGCTTGAAGCACTACTGTGGACCACTGGTTGGTCTACAAGAAGCAATGTGAACAGGGTCATATCCCTATTCATGCGGCGGCGATTCCAAAGCGGGTGATAGCTCAGCACAAGGCAGAAGAGTATGTGCACAATGTAGATGATTGAGATACTCTCCTGATCAACTCTGGCAGGAACAGCACAAAACAACAATCTTCCGTCACGGATTTCACCAACCAGATCCCTGCCGAGGAAGCATGGATGCTCGAAGGCATGACGGTGGTGATCTGTTGCTATATTGGGGAGACAGACAAGGTAACTTTGCCCTTGTACCTGGAGCTATTGACCAAGCTGATCATGCACACATACAGGCACCTGCCGGAGTGGACCACCCTGCATTTTGGGAGATCCTCATGTATGCATCAAAACCCTGTCCTGGGGCAAAGCGGCCCAAAGACAGTGACTTTCCCCATTGCACAAAGACCAGCAAGGGGATTCAGCAGAAGGCCAAAGACTTCAAGGCAATGCTTAGATTGGTGTTCAAGGTCAGTCAAGCATGTTGTTGTTTATGAACGTGTTCTAAAAGAATCTCCAGGCTTTAACATCACAAGTCAGCACCACGTTTGACGGGTGGACGGCGCTTGTGGTGATCTGTTACATGGCTGTGACTGTGCATTGGATCAATGACAAGTGGGAGCTGAAGAAGGCACTCCTTGCCTTTGACAAGCTTGAGGGCAGCCATAGTGGCAAGAATCTAGCTGAGCAGCTATACAAGCTGCTGGACGAGTTTTGACTAAAACCAAAGCTGCTTCATGCAGTTGGAGATAACCTGCAAACAAACAACAAAGTGCTTTGGCTGCTTGGTAAATGGCTTACAGAGGAGGGCATCCCCTTTGTTGGCAAGGAGTGTTGCGGGCAGTGCGTATTTGACCCGGCCTAGCCTCAAAACTGCACTGAATTCAACATAGCTGTGTCGCTCATTTTGTAGTGCTAGCCAATGGCGCTTTCCCCACAGCGTTATGCCCAAGTTTGAAGTTCAAACACAAGGAAAAGGCAAAGGGATCAGGGCCAGACAACTTGGAGGCTGCTGAGCTTCTTGCACTCATCGAAGACGTGGCTCAGACCAATCTCGCAGCTGCAGCAACCAGTGATGCACCCCTAGAAGAGGATTACAACAATCTTGAGGCTCAGTGTCAAGAGTTCCTGGCAACAAACAGCATCTTGCCTGAGCAAAAGATTGCTGGCACACTCCTGCTGAAGATCCGCACAATGATAGCTAAGGTATGGTTAGACTAGACTCCAAACTTGAAGCATCTCATACTGAACCTCCGCAGATTCGCAGGTCACTGCAAGCAAAAGAGTTCTTTCATGTATGCTGCGAGAGGTCAAAGTGCTCAACGCACAAGCTGTGCGTGTATTGCAAGACACGCTGGGGAACGTGGTATCAGGTCCTTGTCCGGCTCATCAAACTTTGCAAGGTAACCCAGCTTGTAAACTACCATATTAACATCAAGCTGATAGAACACAGGGTGTTGACAACTTCTTGAAGAATGCTGACAATGCTGAGGAAGTCCCAAATGTCAAGAAAGGGTCAAAGCAATACAAGGACTTCAAGCTCTTGTTGGACAAGTGGAACCTGTGTATACTGATCAAGGAAGTTCTCTTTGTCAGTCCTCAGGATTACTCACAAGCTAGTTCATTGTGAAGCTAAAGTATCAACAGGAAAGTTGGAAGTGTCACAAGATGTTCTCAGGCAACCTGGAACCCTCAGTCTGGAAAGTCATACCCAACCTGGAGCTGCTCATCCCAAGCCTTCGCAATATGACCAGGAACCCTTGGTATGCTGGCCTTGCCTACGCTATCAAGGTCGCCGTCAGCCTCCTTGAGAAGTACTACAACAAGCTGGACAGCTCACCAGCATATATACTGAAGATATGTGCATAATCTTGAGCTTGCACAACACTCACAATGTCTCTAAAATCTTTTAGACCTTCATCCTTGACTCCAAGGGAATGGTATCCATAAGTATTGGGATAACAATGGTCAGGAGCATGCTTGTACCTGCATGAACAACATGGTAGGTGGTTTTCAGCAGTTCTCTCATCTACAGTCATTCATACAACCTGCTGACAGTTACCTTGACAATATCCTCAACAATCTTGACCTAGATTGATGCGCAGAGTCAGGGATGAGCAGTACTGACACCAGAGACAAGCATACACGGTATTTTGCCAACTCCTGCCTGCTGAAGGCTGACAAACGCAATAACATCCTGCTGTGGTGGAAGGTTAGTGAAGCTCATGTACAAAGGTCAAATTTTGTACTTACATTGCCTCACAGAGGAACAAGCACAACTACCCAATTCTTGCGCGCATGGCTTGCGACTACCTTGCAATTCCAGCAACATCTGTTCCCTCTGAGCGCATCTTCTCCAGTGCTGGGCTGACTCAGAGCAACAAGCACCGGGCTTCAAACCTTCCCAATAATTTCAGTGGCCTCCAGATGGCCAAGCATGCATACAAGAATGAGCGTCAAGGAGGAGTGGTGGAGAGCACAAAGGTGTGAGGATGCACAGCCACAACTCGCTTGATTGAATTAGACACACTGTCCACCTTCTCCCATGTACACGTATTGTATCTACTGGTCAAGGCTCATACAGGATGTACAGAAATACTGATTTGCATGAGCTTCCCAAAAAAAGAACGGTTCAGCGTTCAACCTGCCGTTCAAATGCAAACCAGCCTGAACCAAGCACAAATGTGTTCAGGTTACTGTTCGCGTTTGCATTTGGGCTGAGAGCCCTATCAGTTCTGGTTTGCATTTGCATTCAGCAGATGGCGGCCCAAACCTGACTAAGACGTGACTTCAGCAGCACTAATTGGCACACAGCTGCTTCACGCTTGGCGGCCTTGGCAGAAGCCACTTGCTCAGACATAGAGTGGCTCCAACTGTGGCTACAAATACACCCTATTACCTGTTCTGCTCTCTGTAACCTCCCTGCTTGTCAGCATCTTTGATGAAATGGCAGAGTCAGACCACTTTTACATGCCAAAATACCACACTTCTAGCCAAATTGGCATCATACAAATCAAGATATGTAGTCTTCATCAGTCAGGTATTACACAAAATGACTATTGTATCAGTACTTACAATGCATGCTAAATGTCTTCCACAACTGTGCTGGCTTTGTCCCATTAACTCAAAAGGTGCTGGAAGACAACAGGAAGGAGCAGTCACCATACTGTCCTTTTTTGACCAGATATTTGTGACACGTAACACACCTCAAGTCCAGAACAGTTGGGTGATGCCCTGTACATAGGGCAGTCTGGGGCAAGAACATCTGTGTGTCACACTGTTAAAATCACATTTTTTTCGAGATTCTACAGTGATTATTACATGATAGACTTGTGTGTCCTAAGGCATGTTCCCCCAATGTGACTTGCTTGGGACTAGCAACGGTGCAAGCAGCCATGGCAACACACAGGTGCAATGGTGGTTGTATTGGGCCACATCAGCACTCATAGATAAGAGTCCACATCATAACCATTACATATTGATGAATCACAGAGACAAGTCACAAGCACTTGTACATTTATAACACTCTTCACAGCTGAGACATCACATTTATGGATCTAATTGTCACAGCTCTTTGAAGAGACTGTGCACCAAACACAAACATAGGCACACACAACGTACATGGTCACATGGTGACAGGTGGTGGTAAGTCTCAGCAGGGGCTGTTGGTCCTGCACAGGAGGTGGTCACTGGGGTAGGATAACAGGAGACTAAATCTAAGGACTCTAGCTTACTGACTACTGGTATTTATACATGCAGAGGGAATCTATTCATAGCATTGATCCAATGGCAGAAGCAAGTCTGTTGGCTACTCAGGAGCATGGAAAACTGTGACACTAATGTTCACACAGGAGTTGTGTTGCCAAAACTTCAAAGTCTAGGGTGGCTGTGCCTGATAAATCCAGTTGTCCAAGTCTGACTCCTTACTGGATAAGAGCACCTGAAAGACTGTCTGCCCTCCTTGATGCATTGACATGTCTGACACCTTGCAGAGGTCACACTTGTGCACTGCAAATGAGGTGTGTTGAGCGCCGTTGTGCTGGGTTTGCTGTTGGCTGGCAGTGTTTCTTGCCTTCAACAGGCAGTGCTTGGCACTGAAGGATACATGATGCAGAGTCATTGAGCAAACCAACCATCAGCACACAATTGGACTTAAAAAGTTGTGGTTTCAGTAAGTATTGAGCAGACACAGAAGGAAGAGTGCAGCAAAGCCTGAACTGCTTGAAGTCCTACACATCAAGTGTGTACAGCGGGTTCCAGAATCCTTTGCCCTTGTGTGATTTTTTTTTGTGAGCCCGGATCTCAGAGCCTGGAAGCCAGTGCTGACGCCAATGCCAACAGTGGCTGTGCACCTTGTCCAGACTTTTCCCCACTGTATCTTGCTCTATTCTCCATTACAGCACCTATATATCTTACTATGAAGATGCCTGACTCTAATGGCATATACAATGTGCTCTCCCAGGAGTAGGTGCAGGCAATGCAGCCCCAGACAAGCGCGTGGGGCACCAGCGCATGCGCCTTGGAGATGTGCCGCCAGATATAGCAGATGTAGTGCTGGTTTTTCAAGAGTAATGATGGGCAGGGAATTCTGCATATGCGGGGTCAGCTGTGCTGCTGTGTCCGGCAGTACACATATCCCACCATGGCCAGGCCATCCTATTGCTGTGGCACAGCCCACAAGATAGTGGAGCTGCGGGATGTGCCATGCGGGCACATAGTAGATTGTGGTGTTGCCAAGCACAATGTCCTTGTTCCACATGACTAACATGTTGAATTCTGTGAGCATCCATGCGTGCTGCACAAACAAAGGGGGCAGCCCTGGGATGACGCCCAACAGGCTCTAAATTAGGGATGTGCTGGTCCGGTCCCAAGACCGGTCTTGGGACCAATCTTTGGTCCAGTCTTGCTCTGGTCTGGTCCTGCAGTCTTCAGGATCCTGAGGACCGGACCATCAGTGCAGTATTTGGTCTTCAAGATTCTGAAGGTGGGTGACCAGTCTGAGACCAGTCCTGGACAGGACAGGACCGCTCATGCCACACCATGCTCATTGCTCTGCCCTGCCGTCTGCCCTGCCCTTGCCCTTGCCCTTGCGCCGGTGCTACTGCCCACGCTTGCTGCTGCCCATGCCTGTGTGCCCACACTTGATGCCGCTGTCCCCCAGTGCTCACCGGCCCCCGCAATTGCCGTCCGCACCCAAGCGCTTGCTGCTGCCCCTGCCCCGCGCTTCCTGGCCCCTGCCCCACGCTTCCTGGCCCCTGCACACACGCTTGGTGCTGCTGCCACAGGCACTCACTGCTGCTGCTACATGCGCTGGCCACCCCCAGCTCTTGCCGCTGGCGCCCGGGTCCCTGCACTTGCCACCGTCTGCGCTGTTGCCCCTGCGCTTGCTGGCTCCTGCCCCCACCCCTGCTACCTCTGCCTGCATTGTGCTTGCACCCTCTCCAACCCTTCATTGTTCTCCTCAATCCTCATTGTGCCCACCACACTCGTACACTTGCTCTCATCTGCCCCTCTGCCCTTGCTCACTGCTACACCCTGTTTGTCCTCATGTACCCTCTATATTTGTGAATTTACTACTGGATGCGCCGCTTGTGTACTGTCGCACACTGCCCCCTTGTCACCCCGCCTGATCCCACTTGCCATCCACGACAGTCCCTGCGGTTTGTGCTCAGCCGTCCGCCAGTTGCCGCACCGCTGGTCCGCTGCTCACCCTGGCCCAATTGCCCAGCAACTGCCTTTGCTTGTTTGCCATGGGCTGTACTATCCTTGCTTGTATGGCACGCTGCCACTGCATTGCTTTCTCCACTGCTGCTGTGACATCCATTTGCACATCCTTGCGCTGCGTGCCCTACACACCGCATCTGCACTTCCCAAAGGGACCTGGGTCATCAAATGATGGAGATGGGAAGTGTTGCTGCCAAACAAGCTCCAACAGTACCCGGGCCCTTTGGGCTTGAGCTCATTGCTTAAGGCGGCGTAGAGCATCCCTTAGTGTAGTCAAATTTTTGTTAAGTTACAGTGTGGCAGCTGTGAGCTTTAGCTACATTCTGATGTCTACAAGTCACTACAGTTAGAAGCCGGAAGTCCTTGTATATTTGTATTTGTGTCTGGAATGCCATGGGCTCAGGAGTTTGAGCAAACTTTGCTTGTGCAGATGGTTGCCCCAGCTCACATTTGTGTATCTTCACCAAAACCCCATCAATTCTCGAATTTCTGGAGACAGATGGTAGGTATCTGTATAGACTATGTCACCTGTGATTACATAAGCTCATAGAATTGTTGGATCTGTATGTACAAACAAGACATCTCTCACACAGATGAACCTTTCACTGTTCTTCATAGCTGAGGTCATTGAATTTTGACAATAAAATCACAAAAAGAGAACTATACAGTAATAGACAAGATTGATCAAGTGTTTGGGAATTTTGAATTGATCCAATTTATAGCTCAGCATTGAGCACTAAAACCAGAACTCAAAATATAGTAGTGGATAGTGTGGCTTCTCAGCTCTCCAATGGGCCACTATACAGCCCATAGCGTTGAGTTTTGGTTGTGCTGCCAATAAAACATGGACCCCATCTCATTTGATCAATTTTGTCACTTCTGATCAGTTCACCATTGTTTTGCTGCCCCACCACTGGAGCCACCAGTAATGGTCACCCAAATGTTCAGGCAACTTTCAGCACCATATATCAGCATTACTGCATTGTTGCAGCCCACCATGATGCTCCCAACACATCTGAGAGCTCTCACTTGCCTGGCATTTTGACTTGCTGCAATCTCTAGAAATATCCACATTGGCCTCATCTTTTTCTATTTTATGTAGTCTTTGAGACTTGTTTGTGAGGTGCATAAAGTTTGGAGATGATCTTGGCACCACCAGATATAATTCCAGGGCTGTTGTAGTTTGTATTAGCCTCCTCAGCCTAGTATTTGCCCCATACTGGGTGCTATAGTAGAGCTTACATCACGCAATCTTCAGTGAACATACGCTGTGCAGTCTTCCTTACATTGACCACATGTGATCTCTGTATTGTTGAAACTTCCCCTGAAGCCAGGACATTTGCTACTCATTTTTGGGTGTCCTTAGGATGACTTTGATTTGGAGCTGGCACATATTCCTAGTCTAAGATATAAACATTTGAATGTATCAAAAGGCAGATGAGATGTCCAACTAAGTCCTCAACAGCAATGATTCAGTCATATACAGTGAGTATTGGTTGTATTACCCTACATTTCTTAGCAAATAGAGCAGTGATCAAATCATGGAGTCTGATGCCCCTGGTACCCAGAACAGAAGGTTGGCTTGGTCTTTTGGATACCATTACATCCTGTACTAATCAAGATTTAGGTGTGTGCAAAGTTTTGTGTGCAGGCATGCATTGATGCTGCAGCTACAGCTGCTTCAGACTCCAGGCATGATATGTGATCACCCAGACGCTCTCACTAAAGTAGCTTGAGAGGGCTTGTAAGTCCTGGAGACTGTATCACAGGCTCATGAAAGTCCAATACATGAATCCCTAATGGATGGAAAGCCATATACTTGTGTAAAAATTGAATTATAGGCTTGCAGAGTCTACATGAAGCAAAGTATTACAGAGTGGGTTTGAAGCTCCCCTTAGGCACATGTCTGTGATAAACAGGTGTTCATGGTAGTGAGTACTACACACAAATGTTTGACAAGTGTTTGGTCATGATTCAAGTGCTAGATGGGCAGAACAATGGTGAACTGATCAGAAGTGACAAAATTGATCAAATGAGATGGGGTCCATGTTTTATTGGCAGCACAACCAAAACTCAACGCTATGGGCTGTATAGTGGCCCATTGGAGAGCTGAGAAGCCACACTATCCACTACTATATTTTGAGTTCTGGTTTTAGTGCTCAATGCTGAGCTATAAATTGGATCAATTCAAAATTCCCAAACACTTGATCAGTTTTGTCTGTCACTGTAGATACAAGCAATTGGTAGCTATCAAACCTGATACTCAAATCTGTTATTGGCGCAGCTGATCTGTTCTAATGAGCAATTCATGTCAAGACAATAAGAAGAGGTACACAATCACATGCAGCCTTTATGTGCGTGGGAGCAGCCCCACCACAAGCGCACACTGCACGCACACTACCACTTGCGCAGTGCAGCTTGGGCAAGTCAGGTGCACTGGGCTTACACGAGGGGCATGCACTAGTAGCGGCTGATGTAGACAGCCCACAGGCGTAGGACCACGCATGAGTGGCACGTACAATATGCAGTAGATAGTGGCGGTAGCAAAGGCAGGAGCAGTGGGAGCAAGCGCAGACAATGACAAATGTGGGCAGCGGCAAGCATGTGGGCGCAGATGGCAAGTGCAGGGGCCGTTGCGCGCTGGGGAGGGGCGGCAGCAAGCCTGGGCACGTGGACGTGGGTGGCGGCAGGTGCAGGGAGCGGTGGTGCAAATGGCGGGGCAAGCAGCAAGTGTGGCAGAGCGCTTCCAAAATAACTGCCTGAGGACCAGTCCAGGACCAAGACCGGACCAAGACTGGACCACACCTTACGGTCTGGTCTTCAGCCTCCCTCCTGAATAGCAAAGACCAGACTGAGACTGTCAGTCCAATCCTGCAGTCCTTGTATTTTGGTCAAAGACTGGACCAGATCAGACCACCACATCACTACTCTAGTGCCTTGAGAAAGTTTGGGCGGGTGGGTGCTCACACCATAGTATAGTGCTACATAGAGGAAGGAGACAGGATGGGTGGATGCACAGCCACCATTGGCATCAGCATTGGCACAGGCTTCCAGGCTCTAAGATCTGGGCTCACAAAAAAAAAAACATGCAAGGGCAAAGGATTCCAGAACCCACTGTAACACATTCCCTTGCAGTGAACTATCAATCTTAGGACAGGTCTCAATCCCCAGACAGGCAAACTAGCAGGTTGAAAACATTGATTGGTCTTGACTCACTTCCAGCACACAAACTGCTCCAAATAAAAAAAAAAAAAGACAGAGATGCTGAGCTGTTAAGTGCCAAATGCTGTACAGCAAAGGCTGAACAAGGCACAGTAGTGATTGAGTAGAATCTAGGTCACCTACAATGTGCCCCAAGACTAAATACAAGAGCAGGTGCAATAAGGTGTTTTAGGAAGTCCCCAATTTCTGAGTGCTCTGGGAGAGCACCCAGAATTCCAGGTGTGCATCCTCTGGTCCCAGCCACGGCCACCTGGAAGTGCCTGTCTACTTCTTTGACCTGGAGGTTAGAAATCCAGGCCATCTAAAACACTCTAATAAGGATCAGACTGGGCCAGTCCACACATGAGGGAGAGACATAATGAAAGAGTGTGAGTGCACAACTGGGATCAGGGTCAAAGAGAAAGATTATGCAAAGGAAGGTGATTGGAACAAAGACTGGTGCAAGTGAGTAACCAGGGTGTAAGACAAGCTTCAAAGTCTCAGCACGGTGACTGTGTCATTTTTTATTATCAATCTGCTACAGTAGGTGGCAGTGTGTCCACTACATGCAAGCATGGAGCACAATTAGTATGTAAACAGGCATGGAAGCGGCCAGTCTCATAGAGGCAACCCAGTGTCCGTGTGTGGCTCAGACTGTGTCTGTGTGCACGCCAGGTGTTACCTGGTAAATCAGAGTGGGTGCAGAAAGAAAGGGAGAAAAAGGTGCTAGACTGCTAGAGCAGACTGGCAATGCAGGCAGTAGCAAGCTACCCCAAGGATGTACAGGCACCCACCCCCATCTTGGTCACCTGCAAATGCTGTTGCTCCCAAGAGCTGCCTTTGCTCAATGTCTATGAAGTTTTTACTGTATCATATTTCATAGCATCTCGTAAATATGTGTGCAAAGTTTCAAAACAACTGGATCACCAGAACATAGAAAAAACATTGAGTCACAGATAGGTCTCAAGCAGTCCAATTTTGGCGCAAAATACCCCATCTTGGTCACCCAACCTTTTTGCTTCCTCTTCCACAGCCACTTGATCTTCAGCCACGAAATTTGACTGACCAGTTCCAGTTCTAGCCCACCAGCAAGAGCTTCCTTGAAGGAATGAATGTGATGTGCCAAGTACTTGACTAGTTGTGCAAACAAATGCTTTTTTTGAGTCTCACACTTGGATTGACAATAGATGTCTACCAGATCAACATTCTAGAACACTTCATTACCATAGCATGTCTGTTATATGGTCAAGAGTGTGCACAGGAGGTATGAAAGCGAGCCTACCAAAAAAGAGTGCTAGAGAGAGTGAAGAATCTTGGTCATTTTTGCCCGGATGCAGAAAGACTTGTACTGGCTGTAAATAAGCTTTGATTTGCACAAGAAAAATCGAGATGTATCTTCCATAATCCCTGATGACGCTCCCAACATCATCACATAGATTATCAGCAAGGGCGGCACCAGTAATGAGAAGGAAGGCTGAGTGGGAGGGGAAAGAGTGAAGGTGATGTGGGTCTGCCAGAACAGTCACAAACATACATCTGTTGCACTTGCACCTTGCACGCTAGAGCCACAATATTTCATTTTGAGACGTGGATATGCTTACAGATCATAGTTCCTGAGTTTGAGCCAGAGAAGGCTAGGTGGAGAGGAGAAAATCACAACTGACCAAGATGTGGCAGTGACCAAGATGGGGGTGGGCGCCTGTAGCCCTGGAGGGCAAGACTGGAAACAATCACGGCATTGGCAACTTTGGTGCAGGAGAAGAAGATGTGCACAGTGCACAACTCTCCATTGTCCTGGCCTGGCTTGATGAGGGAACACATGTTGACTACAGCAGCTGCTGACTCAAGAGCCAGGCCACCAGTGACAAACATTGAGACTGCGGTCTTGATGGTGGTGGGGTTGGCAAGAGCAGCAGGGACACTGCACAACACCACCTGAGACCACAGCCCATCCTCCAGTAACTGGACACCTGGCCCTAACTGGAAGACCTCCTTGGAGGTGGGGTCTGTTGGGTGCTGGGCTAGGAAGGCGGCCCAGAGGGCCGTACTGGGGATGTCCCTGGCGCTGCTGACAAAGGTGACAGCAAGGTTGTGCTGGCAAGTCCATTGCATAGTGTATTACTCAGCTGGAAAGGCAAGCCACCAGTTGTGAATGACCACCAGCCACTGTTCCTTGGACAGCAGGTTGCTCCACGCAAGGGTGCAAGTGTGTCAATGTGCCTCATTGGTGTGTGCAGGCTGCCCATGATGCAACCTGGGCTTGGTGTGGGGTGCCTTGGCCACAGGGGCACATGCAGTGGGTGCAATGGAGCTGCAAGGCTTGATGGGAGCAGTGGTGTACACATACAAGCGCAGGCCAGGAGCTGGGTCAGATGCCTTCCAAGTGCTGGAGTGATGCTGGGGCAGAGGGTTGGTGGCTGTGTTAGGGGGTGTTTGAGTGGCTATTGATACAAGGACACAAGGCGCAGGCACAGAGGGGCAGGCTTGGGCGGAGTCATGAACTTATAGTGGAACATTTGTTCAGGGATGCTATACTGTACTTTTTTGACAATAAGTTTGTTGCCTGTTGCCCAGGGGTCCAAACTGAACAAGTTGTTGCGTTGCCCACGGCCTGGCAAACCAATTTGGGCAACTTACCATAAAAGGCAATTTTTCTGGGCGGCTTTGCCGCAGCCTGCATGCGTGTTCAATGCAATTTTGAGCTTTGTATATGCCTACAGTGATAGTATAGTAGGCTCATAATGTGTTACACAAGTGATCATGAAGCTCAGGCATCAAAATAACATCCAAATTTGATTCTTGAGTACCTTGCCTTTCTGGGCCTGACAAAATATCGCCCAGCAACATCTTCAAGTGCCACAAATGAGCTAAAAACCAGGTGAACTAAATGTAGCATTGCCCATCCCCCAAACTTACAGTCAAAAAGGTACAGTATTGTGTCAGGAGGGTGTGTGTTGAGGCCTGGTGGATTAGGAGAATGTTCTTCAAGTCGCCAGTGAAGCCATTGCTCTGGCGTGTAGCAGTTGTGTCAAGGCCTTGCTTGACCAGAGAGATGACCTTTTCCATGTCAAGTGGCTTGCAATCCAAAGTGACCAGCGGTTTGGGTGAGGATGAGGTGAAAAGGGGAGGCAGGCTGCTTATCCGCTGGTGGACAGAAGATGCAGGCGGGTTCCCCTCGGTGTTGTGTTTCCTCGACATGCCGGATAAATCTTGGCAAACGAGATGGTCGTGGTAAGAGAACAAGGTGATCGGCACGTGACCGTGTCGCGCCTTCCTTGATCACGGCGACCTTCGTCCCTCTCTCTTCCACTCCTCACCTTCGCACCCGCTGCGCCTGCACTTACAACGCCGAGACGGACGACATGGGCCACCCACACGCCTCAAAGACAGGCGCGCCCATTCCCCTTCGCTCAAGGCGCCCCAGGGCGCCGCAGCCGACGCGTTAGTCGCGCTCGCGCCGCTCGACATTAAGGCCGAAATGACGAACAGCATGCACATAGGCCTTGGTATGTTCAGTAGAACTTATGCTTCATACATGAACTAACTGTATGATAGTCTATTGCTTGTCAGACAACGTCGGCACCTGCACGCCCTCAACCCAACGTCACCGTGCTCGCCCCGCGCACATGCCTGTACTGGGACCTGGCGATCCGAGGCCACGCGTACGATGTCGCGCCTCCGCAAGGCCTCGCGCTGGTGGACGAAGTCGCGCACACGGATGTAGCTCGCAGCGCACTCTTGGATCCCACTACAACCCATACCGTGCTCTCGGAAGGCATCAACAACGTCGAGCCTCGCACATCCTCCATGTGCCAAAAGCAGCACCCGGCGGACTCTGTGCGTGTATGCTTTCGTGAGCGCCGGGCTCATCCTAGTGGGCGACTTTTCGCGCTCGCTGCCGACTGTTTTCCGGCTGCGGACGTCCCGACACCGGCATCACATTAGCACTACTCACACACACCCGCTGGTCAGCAAGCTCGCCACTCGCGCTACCGCGACCGCAGCTTGTCTGCATCCGACCGGGCGCACTCGTCCGCACTAGCGCCCTCGTCAGCACCGGCTACGGCCGGGTTGCACCCGAGCGACCTCAGTGCGCATGTCCACGCTCGGTCGCCCGTCAGCTCGCCGTTTCTTGGTGGCCGCGGGCGCTCTCGTTGATCGACGGCCCTTACTCGTCCACGCCCGCGACGAAACTCTCTCCAGATCCTGCGGCTCGCTCGCTCGCATGCCAGCGATTCTTGGCGGCGCTCGCTTACGGGCAGCGGAACGTCAATGACGGCACCGGTGCCGGCGCACTCGCTCGTCGGCGCGCTCGCGCAAACGCGAACGCAAACGAGACCGCAGCGCAGCGGCTCGGCTCCTCGCTCGCCGCTCGTCGGTACCGGCGCCCTCGCGTTTCGGCCATCGTGGGGAGCAATCGGCCAGCCGGCTCGTGCTCCCGGCTCTTCGCTGGTGCCCACGCCTTCGCTCGTGAGAAGCCTCGGCAGGTTCGTGCTCGAGCAATCACGGCGTGCCGGCGTCCGCACCGGCGCCCTCGCCGTCCGTCCCCCCTCCGCGTTCGTGGACGCTCACCCCGCGCTCGACGCCGCTCACCTCGAGCTCGACGGCGACCATCGCCCGGTGGCGCCGTCGATGGGGGACGCCGACACCTGGCCCACGTACGCGCACGGCGACTCCCAGACGCGGGCGTTCGGCTCGCGGACACCGATGACCGGCTCACAGACGCTGACGTCCGGCTTGCGTTGCGCTCGCCGCTGCCCGCGTGGCATCTGTCGACGTGGATGCGAGCGCCCGGGCGACGACTTGCGCTCGCCGCCGTTCCACTTGCCGACGCCCACGCACTCGCGGACGTCCGCGTCGCGCTCGCCGCCGCCCACTTCCCACTCGAGTCTCACTCACGCACGCCCCTTCCCCTCGCGCCGCCGCGCCCCCTACGCCGCCATCTTGCGCACGCAATGGACACCGCCCGTCTTGTACACGCTCATCGGCACGGCCGCTTTCGCGGACGCCCACCGGTGCGGCGACTTGGCGCACGTGGGGGTACACTGTCACCAATCCATGTGCGAAACTCACGCGCTCCGTTCGCCGCATCCCTGCATATCGTAGATAGTAGTTAGTGTCACCCTATGCAAGCCGATTGGGAAACCTATCTGCGCGGCATGTGACGAGAGTCATTATAGTGACTCTGCAGGGTAGGCTGGAAGGAGTCAACGGACGACCCAGCTGAGACGGGTGCTCACACGCAGCACAGTCATCAATCAGCGCACGTTCGACCACACAGCATCTCCAGCTCCTCTGACAATACACTCAGTTCGTGACTTGATAGAAGCACATTGCAGAATCTACAGAAATACACATGATCATCATCTAGTACTTGACCCGCTGCGAGAGTGTTGTTGTGTTTGCAACAAGGTTGAAGGTGGTGACAACGTTGTGCATGAATACATCGCCGCTGCATGAGAGTCAGTCAAAGACACGAGTCAACAGGAAGTGAGACACTCACAGAATGAAGATGTTGCCGTCAGTGTCTGCGCCGCCATCCTGGGTGCCAGAAATGCATAGCAGGTTGCCGTCCTCGTCAGTTCCGCCGGGGAGGATCTGATCACGAGGGTCGATGCTGAAAGACTTGCCGCCGATGGTCACCGCAAAAGCAGGGGCAGTCGCGTTGCAGGACACGTAATATGTGTCCTCATCCTCGACGAACGTAGCGGCTGGGACGAACTTGGCATTGTACGCCTTGGCGACTTTGGTGGGAAGGTAGTTGAGGGTGGTTCCGCTGTCGAGGATAGCGCTGCCGGCAGTCTTGACCTTGTTTGAGCCAGAGAACACGTACGCGTCGACGTTGATGTTGTAGAATTCGAAGAGCGGTGTCTTTGACGACTTGACCGTGTAGCCCTCAATTGGGACTGTGACGCTGACGTTGGTGACAGGAACTGGAGCAATGCCGCCAAAGGCCAGGTAGCCGAGATGAGGATCGAAGCTCGAGTTGACCTGCTTGGGCCAAGTGCCGCGGTTGAGGGAGAGCGAGAAGACTCGATTTAATGATCAGTTCTTGGTTCAAAAATCGCAAGTAGAAGACAACTCACTCGGCTGCTTGACCTTCTTCTGAGCAATGGCGCTCAGGAAGAATGGCAAGTACGGCGCCGAGTTGTTGCGGCCGTCCGCGTTGGGATTGTTGCCGTTGTAGATCGAGGTCAGCGAGGAGAACGCCAGGCCCATGAGGCCCGTGTTGACTCCGTCGCCGTTCCACGCCGCGTCTGTGACAAGTCCAATCTCTTGCTGGCTGACAGTGAGGCCGCCGACAGTAACGTCGTCAAAGCCGGCCGTTCCTGTGAGGAATTCCTTTGGGTACGTCAGCCTACGAAACACAATGGATTACGCGAGACTCACGCCGTCCCCGTAGCTGTCGAGCTGGATCAGCCGAAGAAACACGATGCAATTGAGCGAGACTCACGAGATGTTGAAGTTGTGGTTGGGGTACGTCTTGAATGTCTTGGACTTGGAAGGAACAAAGCCCGCGGAGCCAAACCCACACTCTGAAGAAGGCTCGGGGAAGGATGTAAGGTTGAAGCACTTGAAGCCCTTCTCGGCCAACCTGAGGAGTCCAGGCGTGTGAGCACAGAGCTAATTCATAAGAGGAGTGAGGCACATACCAGGTGTCAGAGGAGCCCGTGTCCACAATGACCTGGAAGGCTGAGGGAGGTGTCTGGTCAATCACAAACACTTCACGAACGTGACATCATTCAGAGACTTACTCTGGCCGCCGATGGTGATGGCTGTGAGGTACTCCTCATCGCCGGAAGAACCGTTGAGGGTGTCGGTGTAGTTGGAACGCGAAGGCGTCGGGTGACCCTTGCGCAGGGAGCGGAGGGCGGCGTTCTTGCTCGCGCGACGCGGAGTCTTTCCGGTGAACGGTACGACGTGCTCGGCTACGGGGAGCGCGGAAGTCGCGAGAGCGCCCACTGCCGGCGCCGACAGTGCAAAGCGCTCGTGGGTGAAGGTGGCAGCAGCCGAGGAGATGGCACAGAGGGCGACGAATGCAGAGGCGGCCATGGTGTGCAGCAAAGGGTGGGGACGAGGTGCTGATTGTCGTCCACGACATTTTGACCGGGTGCACTTTATACTTCGAGCCCATCACAGCCGAGGGCGACGGGACAGCCGAACATGCGCACATCAAAGCGCGTCGCATGGATGTGAAAGTCGGTGAATCTTATCGGCTTCTTTTACTGCTCCAGTAGCAATGTGGCCCGCCGTCATGCATGCTCATCGCATGGTTGATAGCTAACTATATCACATTTGACAGGATCACGCAACAATCCGCCACTCCTCGGTCAGGATCGTATCCCACGCGACCACCTCCTCGTCATCCATCGCGTCCTCCTCTACGTCACCACCGTCCGCTTCATTGCTGATGCCACCTCCAAATGTAACCGGACGGGCCCCGGGCTGCTGAAGGCGTTTGATGACCACCTTAGCCAAGTCCTCGAAGCTGAGGACCTCTGCCATGTGGAGAAGGAACTCCGGGGTGAAGGTCGCCGGATTGATGTCAAGACTCTGTGGGGAGCACGGGTTAGCCGGCGGCTGACCATTACAACCGGCTGTAGGTACTGACCTTCCATGCTACGGTGATACCCGGCTTGAGCAAAGATGGAGAGTTGAGGATAGCTAATTCGGGAAGCCGGCGATCGATGTCGTCCCACGACAAGGCTCCCACATCTGCATCCGCGGCGGACGCGAGCTCTTGCGCTTCGGCCGCGACACCGTAATTGAGAGCAGCGGCCACCTCCACACTTTCGCTCCTGTCCAGTTGGGTGTCCCAATCTCGCGCCAGCTTCTGCTTGCGCTTCTTCCCCCGCCGAGGCATGCCGTCCTCGACATCGATACTGGTGACGAAGAGTTTCCAGCTTTCCGGAATCTCACCACGGTCTTGACGCTCTGATGGCGGAACAAGGCGTGGTAGTGCATAAGCCTGCGGACCGGGCGCACTCGTTTCAGGCGACGTCGGCTTGTTTCCAGCGTCCACGTTCTCGCCGAACACGATCTTGGCGGGTAGAACGACAGGAGCTTCTTTGTATCCTCTGCGCTTGTTCTTGTTGGAAAGCGTCGACATCATGTAAGACGTCGATCCATGGGTCGGGCCTGGGACATCGGAGCCTGACGGGACAACTACTGGAGGGGCCGCCGGTACAACCACCCGTTCGCCTAGCGGAGTCGTGTTCGTGATCGAGACACCCTTCGGAGCCGCTGGCTCTCCAGTCTTTGTCACTTCGGCACCCTCCGCGCGCTCATACAAGCGCTTTCGACGACGACGCTCATTCCGTTTGACGGTCTGCGGTTTGCCATATCCTGGAGGTGTGAATTCGTGCTGCTCACTGTAGACAGGTTAGATTTAACCATGCATACAAAGGATATACATGGCACGTACGAAACACGGGCTGCGGGCGTGATTGGCAGTACTGCAGCCGGTACTGTCCTCGTTGACTGCACAGGCTTCAGCGGCTGGCTCCGTAGAATGGCTTGCGGACGTGGAGGCGAGCCATCAGAAGAGGATGAAGAGTCTGAGTCCGAGTCAGAGCTCGAGCTTGTTTCAGAAGAGGAAGTAGAGGTCGACGACGAAGTGGAGGAGGAAGAGGACGAGTCGGTGCTCGAGCTCTGGACAACAGCCTTGGGATGAGACAGTGGTGGCGACAGTTTTGCCTTCTTCATCGGTACAGGGGAGTCTAATAGTGTGTTAGAACACGATGCACCAGAGTAAATCATAAACTTACCGACCGTCGCCTTTCGTTTAGACGAGCGAGTGACCTTCAAACTCTCATCCAGAGTTAGTCACGCGTTCGACCGCCAGCGGCAGTAGTCTTACCATAGAAGATCGCCTTCATGCAATACGTTGATGGAGGACTCGTCCAGCAGCTCAAAGTCGTCGAGCAGCAACTCCAGCTCGGGAACTTCAATGGACGCAGAACTCAGGGCCAAGACATCTTTGCACAGAGCACTCTTGAGTTGAAGAATGTTGGTTGGATTCTCTATGTTGTACCATGCCCGCAGGCGAGGCTCTTCTGCAGAGATACGAACTCGCATGAATTATCACTCCAAAGCCGAGAGCAAAGAGAGAGAAGCAGGGACAACGCGGACGCGGGTCCTGAGCGCTGCTCACACGTGATCATCCCCCAATTCGCGCAAGTGACACGCTTACACTCCTCCATTCTCTGCCTTTACTCGACCATCACTCTCATCCTCGTACGCTAGTCGACGCGCAGTCATGGCGCCCATCGCGTACGACGAGTCGGGCAGCATGGCCCTGTACTTTGTCCTGACATTCCTGGCTGTGGTTTTGGTTCCTGCCACTCTCTCGCTTTCTGGAGGTGCGTCTCTGATCGCGGATCTCTTGCACTGTGCTGAGTGAAGCGCCATTACTGAGACTACCAATACAGGGCAGCGCAAGATCACCAACGGATGCACATGCACGGCTTGCTTGGAACAGCGCGCAAAGAACAAGAAACGGGAGAACGGATCCTCCTTCATTCCGTATTTCGGCGTCAAGTATGCTTCACATGCCTGTGACACATTACAGACGTCTGACCTTTTCCTCTTCAGGCCCACTCTGATCGTTGGCGGCTGGGCTCTCTTCGGGTACATCGCGTACAAGGTGGCCAACTCTTCGGGCGGTGGCACTGTCTACAACCCCTTCGAGATCCTGGGCCTCAGCGAGGTGAGCCCGTACTTTCCGATCTCGAGTATAGTAGGTACTAAACATATTGTCTCGTGTACAGAGCGCTACAGACAAGGAGATCAAGTCATGGTTCAAGAAGCTGTCGAAGCAATTGTCCGTCCACTCCGCATCAGCTCACAGACCTTGATCCTCATCTACACTCATAGCCACCCTGACAAGGTCAAGCTCACAGCCAATCAGACCGCTGACTCTGTGGCCGCCAAGTTCGTGGAGATCACAAAGGCATACAAATCGTGAGTCAGAGCGATCCTCTTTCAGGGACGCACTCTCACCACGTCCAGGCTGACTGACGAGGTCACACGCGAGAACTGGCTCAAGTACAACCATCCCGACGGTCCTCAGCAGACTGAGATGGGCATAGCTCTTCCTCCCTGGGTCATCCAAGCGCAAAACAACATCTGGGTGCTGGGTGCATACGGTATCATCTTCGGCGGCGCTCTTCCCGCTCTTGTCGGCCGCTGGTGGTTCGGCAACCGTGCGCAGACCAAGGATGGCGTCGAAGCGACTACCGCGGCGTCATTCTTCCGTGCCCTCAAGGAGGAGTCGGACATGCCCGTCGTCGTCGGCGCGCTTGCACAGGCTACCGAGTGGGACTCCAAGGCAGCATCGAAGCGTCAGCAGCAAATTCAGGCGATTGAGGATCAGGTCAAGTCCCAACTGGGCAACAACTGGACTGAGCTCTGCCGGCTGGCCGACGCCAGCGGTCACACCGGCCGTCATCAAGCACTGGTGCTCCTCTATGCTCATCTCCTCCGCATCCCGATCGAAGACAAATCACTTCAGAAGGGTCAGCCCAACCTTAAATCTTTCTCAGCTGACCAAACCGTTGACATAAATGTATATACAGAGCAAATGCAAACTGTTCTCCAGACCCCAACACTGCTGAACGCTCTGCTTTCGATCACCCTCGCCCGGAGCTGGCTTATCCCGACGCTCACTGCCATGCGGCTGCACGCCTACCTCGCACAGGCCCTTGTCCCTCGTAACCTGGCGAAGAAGGGCCTCGAGGTTGCCCAACTCCCGAAGATCGACGTCGCCGAGTCAACTGCGGATGCGAAAACCTTGACTGAGTTCGCCAAAGGCCTCTCAGAAAAGGGCGATGCCCGCGCTCCCGAAGTCAACAAGGCTCTCGCCAAGTGGCCTCGCCTCGAACTCGTCAGCGCCAACTTCAAGGGTCGGTTTGCAGTCAGTATACATACAATCACATACTAACACTCTCAACAGTCATCGACGAACGCATCGTCACTCCTGCGGCCATCGTTTACCTCGTCGTTAAGCTTCGACTAACACCGCCCGGTTCGTCCTCAACCGCCAACGACAAGGACGAGTCTCTCGCGACCGCGGACACTGTCAAGCAGCGTTCGCGCGAGGAGGAGAGCAAGGACTATGCTTTCCTCACGAGCAAGGCCGAGTCGGAAGAAGGGTTCGACGAAAACACTACGGGCTGGGCGCACGCCCCGCTCTGGCCTGCCAACCGCAAGCCGAGCTGGTGGCTCGTTCTCGGCGACGACAAGACAAACCGCGTTGTTGTCCCGCCCATCAAGATCACCGATGTGCCGTACTCTGACTCGACCAAGTCAAGAAACTACCGCAGCTACAAGCTCCAGTTCCAGGCACCACCGCAGGCGGCAGTCTTCACGTGGAAGATCTACCTCGTGAGCGACACCTTCGTAGGCGAGGAGATAGAGCGCAACATCACTGTGCGTAGAACTTGTGCCTTAACTTCTGCTCATCGCAGTCTGATTGTGCACCCCCGCAGCTTACCATTGACGACCCTGCTGCGCTTACGGCGGAAGAGCGTGGCAACGAGGATGAGATCTCGGACCCCGAGGAAGACAGTCTGGCAGGCCAGATGGCAGCTCTGCGTGGTGGTCCCGTTAAGCGGATAGCTGACGGGGAGTCGGACGACGAGGACGAGAGCGGCACCGATGATGACCAGGAGAGTGGAAGCGGTAGCAGTAGCGACAGCGACAGCGACTGATCGTAGTTGTACACATGCTTCCTTGTTTCTATTATTGTTACCCCACAGGGGGCGCGCATGAGACAGCGTTTGATCGTGGGAAATATGAGCATGGCCAGGTTGGCGCCACATGCACTTCTTCCTCTCTTCCCACTATTACATGGAAGGATGTGCTTGTGTTATCTGGGCAACATTCACCATATCATTAGCTTTCTGGTCTACCTCAGTACTTGAGTGAGCGAACCGCAGTCGACCAACTGCTCATCTCGAGCTTGCACGTCATTGCTGCGGTATGCTGCGCTGTCGCTGCGGCCTTCCCGCGCGTTCGTGTATAAAAGCCAGCACACCGATTCGCAGTAAGAGCACTCGCACACGTACGATGGTGACCTTTACCGTGACTTTCCTTCTGCTGGCCATCGCGGCCGCCAGCGATGCTTTGTCCTCGGAGCACTCACACGGGGATGTGTCGGTCACCGCGTCTTCGTTGACCAGTTCGCCATTTGTTATCGAGCTTACGGACAAGGTCAATTCGAGCCCGCACAAGGGTCACTCGAAGCAGCAGCTCCGAAAGCGACTCTCCGGGCATGACTATGTCGGCAAGCTCTCAGGTGTCTCGTCCGATAACGTGTATGCGGCTCCGGTAGTCATCGGTGGTCAAACGGTTAGTGGCTTCTCCGGCTATTCATCTGTCACTGATCAAGTGGATTTGATCAGTTCAAAGTGGTATTCGACACAGGTTTGAGATGTAGATTTTTTGCTTCGACCTACGTACTCAGCCAACTGCAGGGTCAACGGATCTTTGGGTTGGCGCAAAGGATCTCAAGTGCGAGAATCTAACCGACTACCCAGAGCCTCAGTCTGCATGCGGCCTTGCCATGCCCCTGTACGATGCTCACAAGTCCACGACCTACAAGCCATATGCAGGCACCAGAACGTACATCCGGTCTGTCATTTCCCTTCCTCATCTATAAGCGCAGTACTTGCTCATCTGCGTTGTTAGATACGGCTCCGGAGAGGTGGTCAACGGATCTGTCGGACTGGAAACTATCTCGATCGCTGGCTTGACAGTGACGAACCAGACGTTTGGTCTGGTTGACTCGGCTGCCTTCCTAGGAGACGGTGTTACGTCCGGAGTGTTTGGACTGGCGCATCCAGATCTTTCACAGTTCTACAATTCGACGGTTTTGCGCCAAGTCATTAACTCGCCATTCTTCTACACGGCAGTGGAGCAAAGGCAGATCGCGCCCTGTGAGTCCATGGAGGCTTCGCGTGTGGCTTTATTTGAAATTCTGTTACTCAGATTACTCCGTGGCTCTCAACCGAGGTGTGTACCCTGACGAGGGTGATTCGATGCAGCAGTACTGACATGCCACGCTAGGCAAGTCTGCAGCCGAGTTTAACTCCACATACGACCCCTTCCTCGGGTATTACGCGTTTGGTGGCCTTCCGCCTGTCAAAGTCACCAAGAAGACGGCTGTCGTGAAGGCACAAACGATCACAATCCCCAACAGCAAAACTACTCATTACTGGTGGTGGACTGCGCCTGTAGACAAGTACATATTTCCAGGCTCGACCTCTCTCTCCACCAACGGCACGGCCATTGTGGACACAGGTAACAACATGATCGAACTGCCAACGGACGTTGCTGCCGCATACAACAAGAATTTTGAGCCGCCAGCAACGTATGATGAGGACTCTGGAACCTACATGGTCGATTGTCATTCCAAGGCCCCTCCCTTCGCCGTGGTCCTTGGGGGCGTGACCCTCACCATCGACAGCAAGGACTTGATCCTGCCCTCTGGTGACGGCAGCCCGCTCTGCATATCTGCCATTCAAGATGGCGGGCCGGCTTCCCCGACGAGTGTTTTTGCCTTGTGAGTCCTCTATGGCTAGCATGATCCCCATCTCACATATGGCGGGCTCATCAGGGGCGACCCCTTCTTCCACAACGTCGTGGCCACCTTTCACAGTGACAACGAGGTCATGACATTTACCGAGCGTGTGTCTTACTAAGCTGATATCGATAAGTTACTGTGTCATGTTCGTGAATGAAGTCCTGCTACATATCAAATAAAATGGTGATCGCAAAGCACGGCCGAGGAGAAGCCCCGTGACTGCACACGCCCTTTAGCCTTCACGCCGTCAGCGCATCAGCTCCCGGGCACGCTCCGCCGTTGTATATAAAGCACAGGAATGACGACCATACTTACTCAACCTTTCCGTGCACTCCTACGACCATGGCTTTCGCATCGGCCGCTCTGTTCGCGATCGCAGTGTCGGCGTGCCATGCCGCGCACACAGTCCAACGCTTTGCCGGCGAGGCTGCCGTGCCGGCTGTGACGACGATCCCTCAAGCGGAGTACTATGCCTCACTCAACGGCAAGGTTCCTGCTCGCGCACGGAGGCAGCGGTATAAGAAGGAGGTAGTGCAGCACCTGTGCGAGGCGCCGTATGTCGGTACGCTAGCTGGAGCGGGCTACGATGAAGAATACACTACCCCGGTGACAATCGGCGGACAGACTGTACGTGTGCCGCTCTATTGTTGGCCCAACTGCTTTCTGATGTGTCGTTCGTTAGTTCACCGTGATCCTGGACACGGGTGAGCTCGTTGTCCGTCATCCAACGTACTTCGCACTTACGTCTTGCACAGGCTCCTCTGATCCCTGGATCCCAGCCAAGGGCTTCAAGTGCACGAACGAAACGAACTATCCCGAGCCCCAATCTGTCTGCAACTTCGGTCCGGCCAAGTACGACTCGACCAAGTCCAAGACGTTCAAGTCATATCCAAACCACAACTTGAACATCACGTACATCTCATCGTGTTGCGTCCGACACTACTAGTCGATGACCCCTTGAACAGATACGGAGATGGAGAGTATGTCTCCGGCCCGGTCGGCTTCGACACCATGACCATCGCGGGGCTCACGGTCACCCACCAAGAATTCGGAATCGTGAACGCGGCTGCCTGGGATGGTGATGGCGTCACGTCGGGCCTCGTCGGCTTTGCTTACCCTGACCTGACGTCCGTCTACAACACCTCGAACCCAGCCAAGGACTCTCAGGCAAACGCGGCGCCGTACAACCCCTTCTTCTTCACCGCCGTCCAGGAGAAAAAGGTGCAGCCATGTAAGCAGCCTCACGACCCATGAGAGAGACAATCGTCTCATCACAACTGCAGACTTCTCGATTGCGCTCGACCGCGGCTCCGTCGCCGCGCAGACCAACTCGACGGTGGACCCTCATCTGGGCTACGTCGCCTTCGGTGGCCTTCCGCCGGTCAAACTCACAAAGACGACGGCCACAGTCAAAGTGCAGCCTTACACAGTCTCGGCTTTCCAGAACTCGAAGAAGCCCGAATACCTTTTCTGGACAGTCCCGGTCGACCAGTACGTCTTCCCGGGCTCGACCAAGCTCGCCACAAACGGGTCTGCCATCCTCGACACTGGCACCACGCTCAACTACCTCCCAACCAAGGTTGCCGCCGCGGTGAACAAGCAGTTCAAGCCGCCGGCGACGTACAGCGATGGACTGGCCGTCGTGAGCTGTAATGCGACGGCGCCCGCCTTCACGGTCGTGCTCGATGGCAAGTCGTTCTCCATCGACGGCCGTGATCAAATTATCCCTGCCGGCACCGACCAGCACGGTCGTGAGGTCTGCATCTCCGGTACGCAGGACGGTGGCCCGGACACACCGGACAACATCTTCATTCTGTACGTGGAGCACTCTGCACTCGCGACACATTTTCTGACCGTGGCGACGTACAGCGGAGACGTCTTCCTCCACAACGTTGTCGCGACCTTCCAGACGTCTGCCAATGCCATCACTCTGACGGAGCGAGCCAAGTACTAGTGACATCACACACACTAAAAGTCTTGATCTACACATATCTTGTATTCATGAAGAGTACCGCTGCAATCTCATCGATGCCGCGAATATAGTTGACTGAGCCAGCGTCTACGCGTCCTGTCGAGTGTCACACTGCAGAGGAACTTGCATGAACTCCATCCATGTGGTTGTGAAACAAACGTAGTGATGATGCGTTAACAAAAGATGGTCATATTCATATTCTACGTGCACCCGTCCAGCGACACGCGGCCCTCCTTTTGCGCTTAGAAGCACTCTGCGTGGATCGTGAGTATACCGTACGATCGGATCGTGAACGTTGAGACTTACTGCGGTGGACGATGCCGGGGCCGGACTCGTCGTACTCCTGCTTCGAGCACCAGAGGTTCTGGAAGGTCGAGAGCGACGCGAGAATCGAACCACCGATCCACACGGAGTACTTGCGCTCGGGCGGGGCGACGATCTTGACCTTCATGCTGCTCGGCGAGAGCGAGGTGAGCTCCTTCTGCATGCGGTCCGCGATACCCGGGAACATGGTCGTGCCGCCAGAGAGGACGACGTTGCCGTACAAGTCACGACGGATGTCGAGATCGCACTTGAAGATCGAGTTGTACGTCGTCTCGTGGATACCGGTCGACTCGAGGCCGATGAACGACGGCTGGAAGAGGGCCTCGGGCGCACGGAACCTGAAGAGTTGCAGTCAGACCAGGAGTACGGATACCACGAGACAGAGACACGGACCGCTCGTTGCCGATGGTGATGACCTGACCGTCCGGAAGCTCGTAGCTCTTCTCGAGAGCGGAGGACTGGACCGAGGTCTGGAGCTCCTGCTCAAAGTCGAGGGCGACGTAGCAGAGCTTCTCCTTGATGTCACGGACGATTTCACGCTCGGCAGTGGTGGTGAAGGGGTAGCCACGCTCCATCAGGTTCTTCACGAGGAAGTCCGTCAGGTCACGGCCGGCAAGGTCGAGACGGGTGATCGCGTGCGGGAGGGAGAAACCCTCGTAGATCGGCACGGTGTGGGTGACACCGTCGCCCGAGTCGAGGACGATACCGGTCGTACGACCGGACGCGTAGAGCGAGAGCACGGCCTGGATGGCAACGTAGAACGCGGGCGCGTTGAACGTCTCGAACATGATCTGCGTCATCTTCTCACGGTTCGCCTTCGGGTTGAGCGGCGCCTCGGTGAGGAGGACGGGGTGCTCCTCTGGCGCGACACGCAGCTCGTTGTAGAAGGTGTGGTGCCAGATCTTCTCCATGTCGTCCCAGTTGGTGACGATGCCGTGCTCGATCGGGTACTTGAGCGTGAGGATACCACGCTTCGACTGGGCCTCATCTCTGTAGGATCAAGATGTCAGACCGAGGCCACGTCAGCAAAGCGAGATCATACCCGACGTAGGAGTCCTTCTGGCCCATGCCGACCATCACGCCCTGATGACGAGGGCGACCGACGATCGAGCTACGGCTGCGATCAGCACGCCATCAGGCTCGAACACGAGGCAGAGATGCTCACGGGAACACGGCACGAGGAGCATCGTCGCCGGCGACTGGGAGTGCAAGGTGGTGAGTGTGAGCGACGCGTGGGCATAGTCTGAAACTCACAGCCGGCCTTGCACATGCCGGAGCCGTTGTCAATAACCTGGATGGGGCGGAACGGTCAGCGGTCGCGTCATCGCGTGCGTAAACGTTGCAACTGACGAGGGCGGCGACTTCATCTTCCATCTTGGCAAGTTATTCGTGAACGTAAAGGTAGAAAGGGGTGGGGGACTGGGGAAGCGGAGAGCGCGGGCAAGTTGGGAGTAAAGAAGGTGTGGTCCGGGCGGAAAGATATAGCAGCGGTGACAGAGAACGGGCGGTGTACGAGGGCGCAGCGATTGGAAAAAGCAAAGTGGGCAGACCGTCAGCGAATTGTCCGTAGTCGCTGCGGGCACTGTAAACGACGTACCGTTTGGAGAACGTGAGCGAACGGGGCGAAGGGCAGGCGATCCGATAGTGCCACCGCTTTTATCACAATGTTTATCGTTGTTTACTCCGTTCCCCTTGTCGCTTCCACGCCGTCCACCACGATCTCGACTGTATATTCTTGGCTGAGTTCACTGGCTGCGTGTACCATCCATTCGCTTGCCACATATCTCGGCCGCTCGGAGTGCCTCGGCAAGGCTATGATGTAGTCTCTTGGCGCCTCCGATGCTGTGTGTTCCACAAGGATTGTTCTGCAGCCCACCCGCAACGGCCCACCACCTGTTCTACTACATGCCGCCCGAGACCGCCCGAGCTTTTCGCACTCTCGCCAAAGCGTTTCGTTCTCCATCACACACAATTCCATATGGCTTACTCAGCAGATGCTTTGTGACACACTTGATTCAAGCTCGCCCCGGCGTTCCAACCGACCATGCTCGGGCTAGGGCCAGAACGAGGGACAAAGTGCAAAATAGTATACGCTGCAGCTCTGCCAACATGATACACGCACACGCACGCACACGTGCGTGGCGTTCGCCTTCTTGCCCTGAACGCTATGGACACCACGCCCGAGGCTTACGACTTTCCTCACTCACACTCGGAGGTACGGCTACGCTGTGATTGCTTCACATTCACGCTCACCCCTCAACCGTAGACCAGTATCTGCATGCAAAGATCGTTAACATGTCAGTCTCCCAATCCACCGAGTCGGGCAACATCATCAAGGACATGTCTGCTGGGATAACCACGAGGTACGAACGCCTGTGCATCTCTTACCGAAGGGACGCGCTAAAGATATGGAGAATAGTACTGCGCCTTTTATACTTACAGCCGAACTCTGGCTTATAAGCGATGACTCCAGCGGGCGAATTGAACTATGTGCAGCGGCACTCGGGCGACATCATCGTCAACCTCGGCCACTCACGAGTTTCTGACCGGGGGCATCATGACGGCCGTTCCGCATTGATGTGCGGAAACCTACTACCCATACTCGAGCCAGATATATGGGCACTCACCGCACGAACGATAGGCCATGAACCTCCCAATGATCGGTGACAGTGCGCACTTCTTTCTCCTCTGCTCCTCCGCACGGGAACTGACTACGTCATCTTCTTCAGCCATCATTGACTGTGAACCTTTTACTTCGTGCCATTTCTTCGTGATGTGATCATGCAACCCTTGTCCGAGCTCGTGGCCGCTCAGTTCAAGTAAGACATTGGCCTGGCAGCGACTGATGCTTTCGAAGAGTATAAAGTGCTCGGCGGCAGGCCTTTCACTTCGGGTGGCGAGAGGCACAGTTAGCTTCACTATGTACCAGAGCGCTAACAGGCGTCAGAACGGGGGTACACAAATCCAAGCTCGTAGGCACCACAGAAATACTCGGACTGCCGAGCACGCTTTGGAGGACATACATCTCAGACATAACCCTTCGTGAAAGGCAGATCTGATTTGTTGTTCTGAATCTTCTCGTCTACACTTTCGTACTCTATAATACCTATGCTCGTCTATACTCATCCGAAAGCATGGATGCGTCCGGTCCCCAAGAAAGACTAAACTGCTTACCCCGGTCCATTCCTCGCTCTCACTCCCACCGACTTCACCATGGCCGAGTCAACCACTGCGTCCCAGGCGGAGCTCAGGGCAGCTCGCGTTCCGCTCGGCTGGCGTGACTCGTGCTCAGCGTGCGTCTGCTGTCCCTATGACTATGCCTGCCATCTGACGAACGGCCTCGTTCTTCCCCTGCTCTTCTCCGGTCATTCCCGGCCCACTTCACCACGGTGTATTCTCCCTTGTGCAATCACACGAATCTGCCGAATACAGGCTCCTCATCCCTTTGAATGTCTGCAGGAAGGACCAGAACTACATGCCGTGGGCGTGCCACCACGAGCGGCATGAGTATGAGCGGTGCGCCTGTTTCTTCCTAGCCTCCCCATGTAACCACTAACGATTCTCTCTCCTTTCATCTACGCTCCTACCGGCTCTCGATTCGAACGACCTATCTTCCGACGTTGCGTCTATGGGCCCGCCACCCAGTTGTCAATACGACGAGTACGTACTCCCATGCTCCCATCCACATCCACACACTGACTGTGCCATCTAGCTATGTCCGTCGGATGAAGGAGTTGAGCAAGAGGAAGGCTGCTGCAGCGGAGGAGGAAGATTAGATCCATAGGCCGCGCAATTCCATTGAGCATTCATCCTCATCCATCTGGTCTGGCTATCCGAGCTCATGGGAAATGCGGTCTTGCGCGTATTGGTCTGGCAGCCGAGCTGCTGGCTTTGCCTATGGCAGATACCTACATGTCCTCCCTGCACATCTAGGCGCCATCGAGCGAGCGAGGGGCAAGACGTGACGTTGAGAAGGGAGGAGGGGGACGTATTGACGGAGTAGTTCTCATGGGACAGCACAGAAGACTGAACATGGTCATTGAACGACGACGGGAGCGGGATAGAGCGGTCGACGATGGTGGGGGCCGAGACTGGATGTTACGAGGCGCGTTCTCCAGATTGTGTAGTACGTTTCTGCTTGAGTGACGACGATCTGACCTCAGCAAACGATAAATAGTCATGAAGTCAGATAAATAATGTAATAGAGAAGTTGCACAAAAACAGTAAGACCAACACAAGGAGCAAGTAACTAGACAGAGCGACTTATTGTCCGAAGCGAACACAAGGCCCAGTCCTGCAGTTTCGCGCTGCCGAGCGACAAGCTTCGAGTGACGACGACGAAGGAGACCAAAGAACGAGCAAGGGCGAGGGAAGAAGCAACTCCAATGAGGGGTAGATTGGCCAGCAGGTTCCGCGTCCGAAAGGCTTGACTCGGCCAGGTCACCTCTGGTGTACGCCATAGGTCAGCGTGCAAGCAAAGTCCAACTTCACCAGCGATCGGACAAGCATCCCACGCGAGTCCACTGTACCCCATGAGCAGCCCAGGTATCGCCACCCAGGCTGCTCCTTCGCGCGCCGCTAAGATGCACAGCGCGCGGAGACCAGACCCCAGCCGCAAGCGGCCACGTCCCTCCGGTGCACACACGAAGTGGCCCATGGAGGGGGCGTGCAGCGACCGTGCTGCCGTCGAGCGGGCAGAGCATTGCGTTATCCAAGGGCGGAGTTTCTGTCACCGCCGACACGCGTGAGCCTCCCGGCTGCTCCGCGTCGTGTTCGTCATCCTTGCGGTTGACCGGTGGGGGCGGGGCCAGAGGGTTGCTCTCGCATGGAAGCAACGTCAAGACCGCCGGATTAGCCGCTCGCAAGCACCAGCTGCCGGGTCTGCACCGTCAGTACCGTTCCTTGCGTTGCCGTCGGACGACCGCAATGAGCGCGGTGGAAGCCATCCGTGGAGAGTCCCTCGAAGTCGCCGATGCCGTCGAAGATGTCCAAGTGTCGCATCGTGCGGCCGCTCGCAAGCAGCAGAAGGATCGAAGAAGAGACAAAGGATAACGCTGAAAGTACCGTTAGCTCGAGCATACATGGTACGATTGGAGAAGACTCACCAAGACCATCGGAAACGAAGACAGAAACACGAAGAAGACCGTTCAGCTGACGAAGCGCCAGGAGCCCCAAAGCTCGCCCTTTGACGTCGGTGCAAAGTGCTTGACCAGGCCCTCGCCCAGGTCGAGGCCGCCCGGGCACTCGTCGACGATCGTGGCGACGGCAGTCTTGCCCTCGGCCTTGATCTCGACCCGGCGGCCGCAGAGCTCGTCCGAGCCGTACTGCGCCGAGTGGACGGCAACAATGTAGTCCGACGGCTTGTTGTTCCACCCGCAGGCGCCGAGGCCGCAAAAGGGCAAGCCACATCTGTTTGCCAGAGCAATGAGCTCCCTGAGTAAGGGCACGAATTCCTTGACTGCAAGCGCAGAGTCGCCGCTGCCACCCAATACCCGTTGCACTCCCAATCGCAGAGAGGTGCAGTTGCTGCTCCAACGGCTTCGCAGCGAGCCGGAGCCTATCTGAATGCCTGAAGAGAGACCTCGTCAATATATGCATTCGAGGGCCACGCGAGAGCACTCGACCTTCGCACGCACGCCGACCCGAACGATGTGTCTGGCCCCTCTTGCGACGCGAACGAAGCTGCCTGGAGCTTGACTAGATTTGAAACTGCCAAGCGAGAGTTTATGAGTAGGCTGGTAGCCCACCTAGTGCTTCTCGCCCGCGGATTCAGGTACGAACGGGGAGGCTCGGGCTGGACTTCTTCCGTTGCTGGCCCCAAGAGATGAGGCCGCATTGGATGATGTTTGC
>LCTX01000403.1:4505-28096 GCA_002233555.1 Limonomyces culmigenus | reverse complement strand
ACTTGTCAAAACGGGTTGCAAGCCATTTGGAGCGATGGCGTCTTCCACATCAGATGTCCACCATGGCTCGACGAGGTCTTCCGCGACTGCCTCGCTGGACAGCAGTTGCTTCGCCAGCTCGCTGTCCGGATCGTGTAAGGCTCGGGTGAACTGTTGACGTTCTTCAGGTGTCAATAGATCCCATATGCGATCAGACGATAGCGAATCTAGAGTCAGGAGTCAATAATCACAACCAAAGATAGAGGGTCAAGACTGACCGAGGTCGATCCCCTGAAGCCTAGCGGCTAGGTCAGTTTCATCACCGTCGTCTTCTCCGGGCTCGTCCATCCGATTATGGTCCTCCTCCTCAAACTTGTGCAGGAGCTGAAGCATCTGGTCACGCTCCTCTTTGGTCTTGGAAGGTGCAGTGTGGATATCATTTTCGAGCTCTTGGCGATAGAAACCCTCCGAACAGTCTGCGTGTTTCTGCATGTTCAGTCATGATCTGACGCGAACGCAGACAGTTGGCTCCACTGACCTCAGAGCGATAGCAGGTGAGAGAGCAATATGGTACGTTGCAACGTGAGCAAGTATATTTCGAGAACTGTCTCCGACACCTGCCAGTCTGGTGAGAGATGCTTCGAGAGGCTTCGAACTGAGCTCACAAGGCGCACGGAATCTGGTGGATTGGCTCTAAAGGTGCAGGAGATATCACAATAGGTTCTTCAGGAGTCCTATCCTCGTTCAATAGGGATGCCATGTGTTGCTCAAAGTGGTGGTGAAAGTGAGAGTGAGAGTGTGAGGCGGACCCAGGTAAGTCAAGCGGCCGCCAACCTTTCTTGTCCTCCTCTCATGCATTGGTTGGAGCTATGCGTCTCATGCTGTACATCGCCGTACAAAGACTCTGGATAGATGAGACTATCAATGCCCTCCTCTCCAAAGCCACTGTGATCCTCGTCGTAGCCGCACCTGAACGAACGGGCGGTTGGACCTCACCCACTCGGACTTCCGTACGAAGGATAGCGGCAGACGCGACACGCACACGAAGGAAAAACGACCATGTTTGAAGCACAAGCGATCTCCGAAGGCTTCTTCGTTGGTTGGAACAGCGTCAATTGCGCGGCACTGTTCAGTGAGCAGCTTTCTCGCAGGCCTGGGCCGACGAACTGACACACATCTAGGCGGTGGCCGGAGAGTGGTCTACGGTACCAACAACGGCGTGTACTTATCCTATACCAACGGCCCGCCCCAGATCCCTGTCAAGGTTCTCACACTCTCAAATGTGACGGCGGTCGATATATTGGAAGAACGCGAGGCATTTATCTTGCTCTCCGAAAAACACGTTCTTGCATTTCCGATGGACGTGCTCCACCAGCAAGATCAAGCTGTAGCTATGAGACAAGCAAAGCGTCTCAGCAGCGATGCCACATTCTTTGCAACGGGCTATTGTCTTGACAAAGTGCTCGTATGCGTGGCCAAGACCGCTTTGGTTCAAACCACAATTCGAATTTTCGAAGTGAAGCATGCCATTCCCCATACACTCCACATGTTTCGGGAGATCTACCTCCCTATGAGGATCAACTCTGTACACTTCTTGAAGACGCGGTTGGTTTTGGGTCATAAGAATGGCTTTATGGTCGTTGACTTGGACACATTGGATACTCAAGCACTGCTCAACCCAGAGGACACGGATCTATCCCATGTCATGGCCCTCCACGCTCCATTGCGGCCGATGGCCATCTTTAGGATTGATCTTGACTTCCTACTATGCTACGACAGTGAGCTCGTTCGCGCCACGGTGCATCTCACCTCATTACTGATGTAGCTCTCAGAGCTTGCACTTTACGTTGATCGAGACGGCTCCCGGACTCGTGTCCAATTCTTGGTTCATTGGCAAATCCGAACTACCGGCTTTGGTACGTCCCGTCAGCTCCAAGATGTGCTGGTGTATGTCCTAATTTCTCGCCAGCGTTGCGTCATCCCTACTTGTTTGCGTTCATGCCCACATGCGTTGAGATTCGGCACGTTGAAACCGGGGAGGTGGTTCAAGCCATTCACGGCAAGAACTTCCGCTTGCTGTTTGCTGCGACTTCACCGCCGCGTGAGAAGGTCGACGTCAAGCGGGACGAGATTGTTCTCATGAGCAAACATCAAGTTTTGAACATCCGCCTTCGCGAGGACAAAAATGATTCGGACTCAAATGGGAGCTTCCAGGTGTTGTGACTGTCGCTTTATCTGAGCAACGCAGAGTTTCAATGGCACTCTGCCCACAATCTACGCTATCTCATACCGGCACATATCAGGTGTAGTTGCTGCCATTCTTAAGGTTCAAAGCCGCAAGAGGTCGGAACCGGCCGTCGGTGCTGCGCATACTGCTTGTCACTTGCCTTTCCCGGCTTCCTCTCCTCCGGATACCGTTGTGCCCGTCATCTCAAGTATGAATCTGCCGGACGGATATCGAGTTTTGTTCATCCCCCGCACCCGCACCTTTCACATCTGTTCAACACACGAAAGCCTGCCTCCAAGCAGGACCAGGGCGTGTTGAGCGTAGTACCGCCAGCCCACAGGATCACTATGTTCGCGAGCCACACTATCTCCGAGGGATTCTTCGTTGCCGCGAACACGATCAACTGTGCGGCTCCATTCCGTAAGCAGTCTTAGCGCAGGAACATTTGGCTAGTAGCTAAGTGATATGCAGGGCGAGGCGAGCAAATCGTATATGGGACCGACGATGGTATCTATTGGTCCAACATCAGCGCAGCGCCAGGACATCCTGTCAGGGTACTCGCGCTCTCGGATGTGACGCAAATAGATGTGATGGAGGAGCCCGGACTGCTTCTAGTGCTGTCGGAAGGGCAGATGTTCACATTCCCAATGGGTATGCTCGACGCTCAACTTGACCCAATCGCGGCTTTGAGGCAGGCAAAACGAATCAGCGTCCACGCCGCATTCTTCCAAAAGGGCTATTTTCTCGACAAGGCGACCTTGATCGTGGGCACACTCAAGACATTTAATACTAGGACTTCCGTGGACAGCGTCTTCCGGGTGTGGGTGATCAACACCGCGAGGCTAGACGGGGCATGGCCGTTGGACCTGACGCGGGAGTTCTTCATTCCTTTGGAGAGCAGCTCGATCCACTACTTGAACACCAGGCTGTGTATCGGGCAAAGAGCTGGATTTATGGTCACGGATTACGACACCCTCGATACCGACCCGTTACTCAACCCAAAAGACGAGACTCACTCCTTCGCTACCGACCGCACTGTCCCCATGAAGCCAATGGCCATCTACAAGGTCGATGGCGACGTCCTGTTGTGCTACGATGGCGAGCTCTGTCTACTGGATACTAGTCAGAAGCATATTGATATCAGCACTAGAGGTTGCGTTTTACATCAACGGAGAAGGTTACAGAACTCGTCCTGAATTCATGGTTCACTGGGCGGGCCAACCAACCGGGTTTGGTGAGCTCATGTTTATCGCTCATCGTCGCTTCATGAGCTGAGGCATGTCTGGTCAGCCCTCCATCATCCTTACGTACTCGCCTTCTGCCCGTCGTCAATCGAGATTTGGCAAGTGAAAACCGGAACAGTATCCCAAGTCATCCAGGGCACAAACCTCCGGCTGCTGTTCTCTGCGGTCCCGCCGCCGTTAGCAGAAGCCGAGTTCTGGCAGGACGAGACTATAGTCGCGAGTGACGACCGGGTGATGACCATTCGCTTCGACGACTCAGCCGACGAGGGTGCGCCAGAGAACGGAGGACCAGAGGTGCTCTAAGCGAAGATGCGGCTAATCGTAAACACAGCGTCATTCTTCTTCGCTTTGGGTAATGCTACGATGCTATATTCCTTCCCACTTCGCTCCAAAAGCCACATTTTTGTATGACACATCGTTGAAATTGAGGAGTAGGAGGAGTGTAGCCCGACCGGAAGCGCGGCACAAAGGCATGGTGAGAGGGTGCATTATGGAAATGTCAAGAGTAACAAGCATCGACCAGCACTCAACGTCTAGAGATTCGCTGCCCCAAGTTCTGGAGGCCCGCACCGACCATCCCTTGCAAAACTCCGCCCATCATTTTCGCAGTCGTCGAGATCTCAGAAATATTATGGATGCCGCCCGCAACAGCGCCCCAAGCCGGCGATCCCGCTCTCTGGGCTCGAGCCCGCGGACGGGCACCGGCAGAAAGCATGAGCGCAGCCTTGAGCGAGTCAAGCTCATTCACGACCTCGAGCCCGACGCTGCGGGCCCACACTACGGGCGCAAGCTCGGTGCCGTAGAGTCGGTGGAGCTTGTCGACGGCGGACATGACAGTGTGGTTGGCTGTGTACCGGGAGCGGGCGTACGGCTGAAGAGCAGTGAGACCGCCAATATCGCCGCCCGTCCGCACGGTCGTTTCTAAGCACTGGGCAAGCTCTGCTGCGTCCGCGAGTCCGAGGTTCAGGCCCTGTCCAGCGAGTGGGTGGATGCTATGTGCGGCGTCGCCGACGAGCACGGTGCGTGCGCCAAGGTAGCTGTCGGCGTGGCTGTAGCGCAGCGGAAAGGAAGCGATGCTGCCGCCCTGGATGGAAGCGACCGGCGGAGGGACCGTATCCGCATTTGGCGGGGCGATCCCCTCCGTGGCGAGGGAGAGTGATGCAAAGGCCGATGTGGCTTCGATCCCGTGCGAGCGTTCACGGAAGAGAATCTCCTCAGACATCGCAGAGGGCGACAGGGGCGTGCCAGCAGCGTGGGCCTCAAGGAGCCGAGCGTGCAGGTAGTGCATTGATGGCGCTGGGAGGCGGAAAGCGGCGTTGACCATCCGCGCCAACAAGGCCGGGTCGCACGCCTTGAGGGCCGTTGCGAGTGCAGGCGTCGTCGACCAGACGAGTGACGAGACCGTCGGCGATAATGGGAGGAACGCGATGGGACCCGTTGGCAGGAAGCGCTGGTACGCCACTGTGTTTGCGCCCGCTGGAGGGATGCGAGGCACGTGCTGGAGGGTGGCGACGATCGCATGCGTGTCGTACGCCCAACCATAGGTATCAATGCCAGCGTATTTACGGACGGGCGAGTTCGGGCCGTCAGCGCCGATCTGTGGAAACAGTAAATTACCATGTGCATATGAGGGCCAAAAAGAGCATACCAAGAGTCGTGTGCGGAGTGAACGTCCGTTCGAGAGGTGCACAACTGGCCATCCGCTCGCTGTTGCACCGTCCCGTTCGATCGTTGTCACTTTCACATTGTCTGCCAGTTCGACCTGGGGCAGTCCGGACAGACTGCGGAGGAGGGCACGTTGGATATTCAAGTTCTCCGTCATTCGAGCCATGCCCTGTTGACTAAGGCCGAGGTGCGAGGAAGAAAAGGAGATGCGGGCGTCGGATACGCCGTCCCATACCTAGATCACATCGAGTGAGTAATCAAACGAGCGGACTTACGTCATGGAACATGCCTCCATGCCTTGGACGGGAGTCGTCCTGGAATGCTCGAGGTGTGCCCATGCTCCAGTACCTGAGATAAGTTGAGCCAAATGGGGACGACGACGTCATGGATGTGAATGCACCGACTTTGAAGGAAGTCCGAGGATGTGTTAGTGATAGAGCTCACCCTGTTCGAGAACACATCCGACGGCAAGTTCCATTCCTTTATCTTCGATAGGTCGCCCGCCTCTACGAGGATGATGCGTTGGTGCTTGAGCTCACGCGACGAGCCTGAGTCGATCTTGGTCAGCCAGGCCTCGAGCGCATGGTAGAGCGTAGGTGTTTACCTATTCCGTTGGCCAAAGCTAGCCCGGCAGGTCCACCGCCGACTATGACAGCGTCAAATTCATCATGGACAGTGGCCGAGTAGTGACGCAGAGCGCGGGCCGGACGCGCTCTCGCGGCAAGGCGCAAGGTTGAGGCTCTGAGCAAGAAGACCATGCCGCCGGACTTTGGCCACTACATACTGAATATGAATACTTAGCCCTGCTCAATAATCTTGACTGAACACGGCTGAACACGCACGAAGCGAACAGCGCCGGTTTCTTTGTAGTGGATCAAGCATCACTCTTTCCTCGTCACTCCAGCCAGCCTTTCACGACACTTGCCAATCAAATTACGCTTATCGGTATGCTTCGGAGGTGTGGGATGAATGAGGAGATACATAGATGTTCAAGTTATATATGTTTACGTTTCAGAGATACAAGTCCTGACCTGTGAGCAGCAGGAAATGGTACTTATCGTGCTCTTTCAAAAGACAATCTCCTCCTTCCACAGTGCTATGCCAGTCGAGCTGCAGGTTGATGTCAATGGGATAGCGCGCCACCGCGTGTTCGCCACACCAATCGAAGTTGAGAAGCGTGATGTTTTTTTTTTTTTTTTTTTNNAGATATATATGACTTTGTCTGGCAGATTGACTCGAGGGGGCGTCGAGTTAAAAGCGGTTTAGCACACGTGATCAAGCGCTGTTGGCGGGAACGCGTTCCTTCGCGCCCTCGTTGTCCTTTTTTTTTTTTTTTTTTTTTGTATCTGCATTTGTATTATAGTCCGCAACAAGCTGTGCTAAGACGCGGACATGCTACCCTACGTTAGAGCAGACTGATAGGGAATGGGTTGATGGGAGGGATGGAAGCATTGTGGTGGTGTGAGTTTAAATGATCAAGTGATGCGGAGAGGAAAAATAGAGGGAAGGACGAGTTGGAAAGAAAGATGTCCGACGACAAACGTTAGGCAGCAATTACGCCTCACAGAAAGGTCCGCGCTCGCAATGGCGCGCATCCCGGGTCAAACCTGAAAAGGCGGGGGGTCATGGGAAGTGGGGTAACCCTGTGGTATGGTAGCGTGTGGGAGTGGTGGGAAGGTGCGCGGGCATGAGGGATGCTCAAGGAACATCCTCCCATTCGCCGTTGTCCGCGCTACCCTGAATCCCGGGCAGGTCATGTGTTGCGTCGTGAATGATGTCGAGAACGTGGTCCATGGTGCGGCCAGCGCGTCGTGCGCGTCTGGCGCGGACTTCGGGGGTGCGGATACCGGAGGACCGCGGTGCGCGTGCACTGCCCAGGACGTATGAGCGTGGTTGAGGAGTGGAGTGCCGCGACGTCGTGGTCGGCGTGCGCGGGGGAGAGGCCGTGTCGGAGTCCGGCAAGGCTGACGGAGTAGGGGCGGAGAAAGTGAACGAGCTGGAAGGGGAGGGGGCAGGTTGAATGGTGGGGACGGGATGAGGGAAGACTTGCGAGGGAGGAGGAGGGGCGGTCGGCAAAGATGCGTGAGCAGGAGCCTCGCGCTCACGCTGCTTGCCCAGCTTGACCGTGTTGGGATTGTTGGCCGTAGGGTGGGCCTTCTTGTTCTTCCATCGCTTGACATGCGCCACTACGCCAAAGACGTAGAGCTCGCCGAGCGAGACGAGCCGCTTGAGGAGTTCCCCAGTTGGGTCGCGGAATGCGAAGCAGATAGAGGAGTGCGAGTTGGGTGCAAGCGTAGACGGGTGGCGAACCCAGCTAGGCTGCTGCGTCACACTGAGGGATGCGTAGGCGGGATTGTGCGCACGAAGTGTCGCGTCGAGTTCTTGCGGTGAGAAGGCCGCGCGGGTGTGAGTACGTCCGGTAGGTACGCCGTGAACAATGACCTTGCCCCATGATACATTGAGCTCGGCAGCCTTGACGGTGTGTTCGGCACCGTTGGGGCGGGATCGGACCTCCGGGAAGGTGAGAAGGGCGTCCCCCACGCCGAGTCGGATGGACGGGAGGGCGGACTGGAGTGCCTCAGCGGTGACGCCGGGGCCAGCCGTGAGGAGGAGGTTGCCGGATTGGGTCCAACGCGCCGCGGACACGAAGACGCCGCTGTTGACGCCTCGGGTCTGAGCGTGGGTGCGAATCGAGTTGTTGACCGCGTGAACCAGCTCGTGAGGGGCGAGCTCGAAGCGTCGCTCCATGCGGAGCAGTGCCTCGGGCCTCGGAGCCTTTGCTGCGCGGGTGGTCAAGGGAGCGGGAGTGGACAAGGCAGGGGCAGAGGAGGGACTGGAGGTGCTGACCGATTGTGCCGAATCACCGTTCGGGGTCGCCGCGTCCGCGTACGACCGCCCGGTGGTCGGGGCGATCTTACTAAGCACCCGCTTGATGTCCCGCACCTCTGTTGCCAGCGCCTTGAACTCCTTCGACTCCGTGACAGTGGGATCCCGTGCAGGGTGGCTTTGCGGGTCAAGCGCGCCGAGGATGTAGGCACCATCTGGCACTTGCTTTGAAGGCATCCCATTCGGGTTTGCCTTCATCGCAGTTGAGGAGTTTTAGGGTATCGTCGAGTTGGCGTGCTAGGGCCAGAGCCTCGAAGGCACGGTCCAGAACCGAGTCGGCGTTGCCCACGTAGGAGATCGTGATAGTTTTGAGGGCATCTGGGTCGGGCGGGCGTCGAGGCCGCTGAGGGAGGAGGATCGGGGTCCCCGATTTCTGAGTAAGCGCCATGGTGGCGGAGGGAAAGAGAGGGAGAAGCGTGATGTTCTGGCCAACAATCAGGAGATTCGTCAGATGCAAATCTCCGAAGACGATATTCTTGTCGTGTAGAGTCTTGAGCGCAGAGCGCAGCGAGTCGATGTGTTCCGGAAGCGTGAGGCGAGTGTTTTCGGCCTTGTGCTCGCCGACCACGAACTCCATCACAACAACCCACATGCGGACGCTGTCCTCGTACTGACAATGTAAGAGGGTGGGAGCCTGCGCATGCTGACCTTCGGGACGTTGGGATAGCAGTTCGTGCGCCATACGGCTGTACGTATGCGCGAACTTGACCACAACCTTGCGCCGTTGATCACCACTCGTAGCCTCGGCACAGAAGACTGCTTTGGCAGCGTGGTTTGGTGCAAGTCGCTCGGTGTAGGTGAGATCAAACTTCGAACCATTCGCAACAAATGACGTAAAGTGAGGAGCAACCATTGGTGGAGGTGCTGCCAGGGAAACATCGGTGGAGGAGGAGTTACGAGAAGATTTGCTGCCAGGCCTGGAAGCTGTAGGGCGCGGCACCAAGACCTTGCATACAAGGCTGTGGTAATACTGGTCGAGGTCGTCTATGCATATCTCCAGAGAGCGCAAAAGCCGAGCAACACGAAAGACTGCTGCATCTTCTGGCGAGCGCCCTTTGACCATCCCATGGGGGACAATGTGGATGTAGTCCGTAAGAGCATGAGCTATGATTTGATCGACAAACACTGCCCCAGAGACTATGATATTTGGCCCGGCCATGCCGATCAGAAAAGTAGGACAGCACGACACTTCACGAATCGATTGAGCCTAAATGGTGATTAGAGGAATGAACAATTAGATGACACGTCCCAGAACCGACTTCGATAGATGACCAGATTGCGACATAGCAACACTCGGCCTGAGCAAGTGGATCGCTACCACCATCACTGATCTCGTTCTTCTTCTCAAACAGTACGGTGACGGCTTTAAACGAGTCAGGAAACTGTGCTGCCGAGTTTGTAACCCCGTCCGGCGTGAGCGATTCAGACTCAAATGTGAGACACGTTCGCGTCCCCATATGTAGCGCCTGGGTTAGATGCGGTGCGAGTTCCTTGATGCGTGTGTCTTCGTCCTTGTGGTACGACGAAGCAATGGCAACAAATCCATGTGCATCCGCCAGTTGTTTTCCAGTAAACACAGTGTCGTCTTTCTCGTCCATGAGATCCAAGAACTTGGAGTACACGGGGTGGTAGATGGTAATTGGGGGAGGCGTAAGTGCCATCGGTCGATGATTGTAGATAGCGGCAGGTTTCCCTGCCTTCTGTGTCACGCAGCGCTGCGAAGAAGTGGTGCCTGTTGAAGGGGCCGGGGCATTGCGGCCACATTTTGCGATACGCTCTCGCCCTACCTCGTAATATGATAAGAGCCTAGAGGAGTACATAGTGAAGGCAAAAAGAGACAGACCAATTTGAGATGGGGATTCGCTTCCCTCAGGCACTCTTTGCAGGGATACCGGTTGGGTCGGTGCAGCAGGAGCAATGATGGCTGGTTTGTGTCTTCGTCAGAACACTGCGCCCAAGACGGCGCATGAATGGACGTACCGCAGATGCATATGATCTCAGCTGATGTCTTCAGGGGGGATCTCATGTGCCACACGGAGTATTCGTCTGCTTTTCTGAGTGGAAAATCTTCGTCGACAATGGGATCATACGCCGCCTTTAGAGACGGCAGCCTCCATGATTGGTCCTGAGCAAGCATGGACGAGTCAAGCTGCATGGGTATCCCAGCGTGAATAATTCGTTTGTGCACTTCATCTCTCAGCTCAACGCACTTGCCAGAAGGAGATGTTTCATTGGACACCTTTAGGCACTCTGAGAGGTGGTGTACTTTCTCCCCTCAGCCGCCTCACTACCTCATCCTCTACAACCTGGAGCTTGCTGTCCGTTCCCGGGTTCAAGGCGACATGGCCGACGACTTTGTACTGGACTTTGTCGTAGTACATGATAACAACATCGTTCGAGGGCATGGCGAGGTCGGTTGAAGGAAGTGGTTTGGGGTCAAGCGACAAAACGTGCTCGGACACTCGAAGATACCATGTTGCCTTCCTTCCACTCCGACTACGCCTCCAGCCTTTGCCGGTGTCTTCTCAACACTGTTATCCTTGACTTGGGTTGGGAATAGTTCTCTACTGCTTGTATTGTTTGTCAAATAGGGACACTGCTGGCTCGACTCATCCTCTGCTCACGGCCCAATCATGGCCGCTCAAATCTCAGCGGCGCAAGCCGTTGGCGAATACCTCCAATCACCCGAGGACCTTGTCAAGATCTCAGCCTTTCGAAAGAAACTTGAAAAGGAGAAGGCGTCCATCGACGCTCGGCTCAAGGCCGGCGTCAAGGAACAGCTCGAGGCGACGAAGGAGGGCCTGCGCAAGATGCTCGCCACCCGCACCAACGTGCAGACGATCAAGGACGAGATGGTCATGGTCGAACGCCTCTGCAGTGACCCGAACTACAAGGTCCCGACGTTCGAGCAGATCAGCCATGCCAGTCCCATCCACATCCACCCACTCCGTTTGAGCTAAATGAGTGTGAAGGTGTCCATGGTTCACCGTAACTTCGAGCGGACGGAAGAGATGGTCCTGAACTTACTCGACATGGACGACAAGCTTGACTCGCTAGAAGATATGCTGGACGCCGACCGTAACGACCTTATGGGCCCCGCCTCGAACCTCCTCCCCGTTCACTACCAAATCAACCAACTCGAAGCGTTCCGTAACCAGACCATGCATCACGCGAAGAAGGCCTCTGCACAGTCGAGGGCCAAGCTTGCTCAGCGGTTTGAGCGTTTAAACGTGCTATGCGAGGCATTCGACGAATACATCATTGCGCTGGCGAAGAACGTGCTTCCGGTTATCCGCGCTGGAAATCCGGAGGTCATTGTCAAGCTCATCAAGATTGCCGAAAAGGAAGGGCGAGAAGATGAGAAGGTCGGCACTCTGCCTTACTGTTGGGTATCCATGCTCAATCATGACACAGGCGATTGCGATCAAGCTCGTCAAGAAGGCGGGCAAGCTCGATGCAGCGTCCAAGTTCCGGTCGATGCAAGCGGACGCCCGTCAGATTAAGCACTATCGCTCGAAGATGAGCAAGTCGATCACCGAGTCGATCAAGGAGAAGTTCGAGGACATGCTCGCGCAGGACCAAGACCCAAGTCTCTTCCTGGAGAACCTCGGCTGGATGTACCAGGACCTTATGCGGATCGAGAAGGACGTGGTCCCTTGCTTTCCGACCGAGTACCAGATCTACTCACTCTTCGTGCGTGAGTACCACAAGGCGCTGAACGCAACGCTCAAGAAGATCGTCGCGGACGACCCTGACGCGAAGCTCCTCCTGGAACTAAACGCGTGGGTGAAGCAGTACAAGAAGGACATGAAGGAGCTGGGCATACCGCCCGAGTTACTTGAGCCGCCACTGCTCGAGGGCAAGGAGCAGAGCCTGATCGACGACTACCTCGGCGTGATCGTGAAGAAGCTGGACGAATGGAGCGCGAACCTCATGCGGACTGAGATCCTGCAATTCATGCAACGCGCGGACCCGCCCGACGTCGACGCGGACGGGCAGTACGGCCTCCAGGGCGCAGTCATTCTCTTCCAGATGGTCAACCAGCAGTGCGACCTCGCGATCGAGAGCAAGCAGGGCGCAATCCTCGCGCGCGTCGTAACGAACGTTAACCGGGTGATGAAGGACATCCAGAAGCGCTGGACCACCGTCGTGGATCAGGAGTTTGCGAAGCACACCGAGAAGCCGGACGAGGTCCCCGCGGGGCTGGTCGAGTACCTCATCGCGCTCGCGAACGATCAGATCAAGTCGGCAGACTACTCGCAGGCGCTCTCAGACCGGCTCGAATCGCTCGTGTCTACTAAGTACAGCACCCCAATTGGCGAGCAGCTCGACGACGCCATCGACGGCTACCTCGATGTCGCGAAGAAGTGCACGCAGACGCTCATAGACAGCGTGTTCAACGACCTGAAGCCCGCGACGAAGAAGCTGTTCCAGCCAGAGTGGTACGACGGCATCATGCGTCAGATCGTCGAGACGATGCGTGACTACATGGCGGACTATCAGGCTTACCTGAACCCATCGCTTCTCGACGTGCTCATTGAAGACCTCGTCGACGCCTTCCTCGTGACCTACATCAACGCCCTCGCCAATGCACCCAAGCTACGGATGCCCGCCGCGACAGACCGGATCAAGGAGGACGTCAGCGTAACCTTCTCGTTCTTCACGACGCTCAAGCCGGCAAAGGAGGTCGAGGCGTACTTTGAGGTCATCGAGATGATCCTGGCCATGCTCGAGGCTTCCAAAAGCCTGGTCTTCTTGTCGTACTGGCAGTTCGCCAAAATCCATGGTCCCAACCTCCAGTTTGTCGAGGGTCTCATGCGTATACGTGACGATCTCGACCGGTCTGCTGTGAGCGAAATCATGGAGAGCATCAAGAGGAAGGTGAAGGATGAGGGCCTCACAGAACGTAAGCTAGAGTTTACTTTGTCTTGCAAACTCGCCGTTGACAAGTCCTTCCTCAGCTGCTGAGCCCACTATCATGAAGAAGATCGCTCTTCAGTCAGGATTCTCTCGATACCTGCGGGTTGTGTCGTGATATTTTTGCTTGATATACTTTCTACCTCGTGCTCGTACTCCGGAATCAAGTTGTATCATATGCCCGGGTGAAGCAACGGGAATCTGCCTGTGTTCAGTCTATAGATCAGTGTATGGTGCGCGCTTCGTCACATGCACGTGCCAGTGACATTTCGCGCCAGCGGCCATTGGAAGTGTGGCGCCGTCCCCGCTTGCCATCCTACTGCCATGGATCTTCGTGACGGCAATTTAACTGCCCCGCTTGACTACAACTCTCCGCCGGAGTCGTGGCGGTTGATTGAGGACTACGCGAATACGGAGCGGCCTGATTGGAGATTCTATACAGCCCGTGCAGGCTGGCGCTCTCTAGTGAAGCCATATACCGGCCGGGACTCAGCAGCTGGATCTGAGAATGGTGAAGACGTAGATGAAGAGGTAGAAGATGACGACGAAACGACAGAAGAGGATGAAGAGCAATACTGGTGTATGAGCTCGCCAATGAGTCTTCACCTTGAATTGCCTTTGTCAAGCGAGCAACAGAACAACGGGGGCACTTCCAAAAGGGCTCGTATGATAATTGCAGACAGCGCAGATGTTATGGAAAGAACAGCATCATCATCAGCAGCCATAACGTCCCTTCCCCTTGCCGTACTCACCGAGGTACGCTCCCCTTCTCGCTTGCTTACTCCGCGTGTTTGATATTACCTCCCGCTCTAGATTTTTGCTTACTTGACGCTCCGCGATCTATTTAGTCTTGCCCGAACCGCACGCCTTTTCCTTGCTCTCCTTCGGTCGAAGTCCTCCTCCTCTATCTGGAAGACGTCTCGTCTAGCAACACAGACACCTTGGAACAAGTCGATACCTGAGCCCTGGGAACTAACCTCAGAAGCACATTGGGCCGCTTTGCTCTTTGGACGGCATCGTTGCTGGGTACGATACGTGCGTGAGTGGAAGACCATCTCTCATCTACTCTCAGCACTGCAACAAATATTCTGCGCCGCTAGTTCCCACTCTAGCAACTCGTATTTGCAATGGTTGTCTCGAAGAAAGCTCCGATATCCTCTGGTGAGGGTCTCTTTTGGGATGAATGGATTGGGCTGAGTGCCTCAGCATCACAAGTAGCCAGAGGTGGCAGGCGAAGTTCAAGGACTATCCCGAATGGACAATGGAGTTATTTCCCTTATACGCACGCAGTAAGTCGGGAGAGAAACGTCAGTGAGATTTTCTTGCTTATCTCGTACCTGTGAAGGTTCGGGTAGCGATTGCTGCCCCTTCGTGCGCAAGAGCGAGGTTGAGAAAGTAATGACTCAGTTTGCGGGATTTGATCAGGGACTGGAAGGACGCTTGCTCCGATCCGACCACGCTGCGAATGAGTTCATTACCAAGAGGCTAGACTACGTGGAGAGAACGTATGATGTGCGTATCTAGCTCGGCATGCTCTCCTCCTCAAAGCTGGCTAACATCTGCGTGATAGGTGGCTGGGAAGCTGATAGACTGGGACAAGATGGCACGCTTGGACGTGCTGCGGGACTTGGGCATGACTGCTTGGAACCGTGGGTTCACGTATGTCTTTCCACGTTTAGCGATCAAGCTTGACATCCATTGTTGACCCCGCGGCGCAGTCTGTCACGGGATATAATTCGTGAAGGGATCGCGCAACAAGACATTGTCGATAGAGCTTTACGGAGTGCTGAGTCCAAGCACTATCGGGTGAAGGAAGCGGCCATCATCAAAGGTCACTCGTTTCGCTGCCTCTTCAAATCGACCAATACATTAACTGGTGTTATGCAGGGTCAGAACCCTCCGAGCTGCGCCGTCGGCTCTTGCGCTTGATAGATGAAGTCGCTCAAGCAGACGCAATTCGAGCTGCTGAGGAACAGCAACGGTTGGTTGTCTCTCTTGTCGCTATCATCTCAACTGATGATGTTGGGTTCATAGACAAGCTGCTGCAAGCGCGCGAGCTCTCAAAGCACAAGTTGCAGCAGCCAAGCGGAAGCAGGACTCCGAGTGGAAGTGTCTTCAGTGTCACACCAATGGTAATGATAAAGAGCGGACCCGTCGCTTCACACGTCAAGGTGTCACTTCCCATCTCGCAAGCTTCAGGTCAGCACTTTTGTTTATGAGCGTCGATCTCTCGCACTCACAAGCGTGTTGAGCAGACACAAGCTGCGAGAAGATGAAGTAGCTGAAGGGGTCTACTTCTTGCGCGGATACATAGTTAGGTATCGATACATAGATTCGGTACGAGCGTCAACTCTAGATTGGTTTCACGGACTCGGTGGACACGTGATGGGTCGTGTGAAGCTCGGCCGGGCCGCCGGGGCCGGTCCCTCTCACTCGTGTCGTCATGCAATACCTTCGGGCCTTCCGGGCCGCCGTCCCCGGCTTGATCTCTCCGAGATGTGCTACAAGAACACCCACCTCGCTCTGGCGCACACACAGTCTCTGGGATAGGAGGCGACATAGCAGAATGCCTGAGCTCAAGCAGGGCCATTTCGTGGGCTCTTTGGACTGCGGAACGACGTGCGTGCCGCACCGCTTTCCTACCATTGGACAGGCCACTTACGTGCTACACCTATAGCTCGACGCGTTTCATAGTGTTTGACAAGTATGCGAAGGTTGTAGCTCAGCAGCAGCTCGAATTTCCTCAGTACTATCCCCAGCCCGGGTGCGCTCGAACTGCTCCTCGTCTCTTACTTGCTCTCATTCACCTCCTGGACCCAGTTGGCACGAGCAGGACCCTGAAGAGCTCCAAAGGTCATGCGAGAAGTGCATCGACGACGCCGCTGCAAAGCTCGAGGAAATTGGCTATGCGCGTTCGAGCGTCAAGGTCATAGGCATCACGAACCAGCGCGAGACCACGGTCGCATGGTCACGTCGGACTGGCAAGAGCCTGTGTCGGGCTATTGTTTGGGACGACGCCCGTACCAAGAATGTTGTCGCCCATTACGAAGGCAAACTTCGAGAAGAAGGCCTCCAACTTGAAGATGGTACTGTGCGCAAGGGCGGCGATGGCGTCAAGGCCCTCCGTGAGCTGTGGGTACATGATCATTTGAGAGACAAGGCCAATTACTTAAGCATTCATAGCACTGGACTGCCGCTCTCCACATATTTCTCTGCCATCAAGCTGCGGTGGATGATCCAGCACCACGACGAGGTCCGCAAAGCACATGACGAAGACGACTTGCTCTTTGGCACAGTCGAATCTTGGATCGTTTATGTCAGTGCACACGATGCTGATATTTGGGACTAGCGCTTACACTAGCCTTTCTGTAGAACCTCACGGACCGCGCTCTTCACATTGGCGAAGTGACAAACGCCTCTCGAACCCTCCTCATGAACATCCGCACCCTCGAGTTCGACCCAGTTCTCCTTCGGTTCTTTGACTTGAAGCCGTCAATCCTGCCCAAGATTGTCTCGTCCTCGGAGGTCTACGGAAATGTCGCACGTGGGGCTCTCAAGGGCGTACCGATCGGCGGTCTGGTCGGCGACCAGCAAGGTGCTCTCGTCGGCAACAAGTGTCTCGAGCAAGGCCAAGCAAAATGTACTTACGGCACCGGCGCGTTCCTCCTGTTCACTACTGGCGCCGAACCAGTTGAAAGCAACAACGGTTTGTTGACTACGGTTGCGTACCAGCCGGGCAAAGGTGCCAAGCCTATATATGCACTTGAAGGCTCGAGTGAGTCAATGTTTTACATTCACAGATCACCAATACTTACCACTTGTCCAGTCAGCGTTGCTGGCTCGGCGATCCAGTGGCTCAGAGATAGCATGGGCTTCATCTCGGCTGCACCAGAGATCAACGACCTCGCCGGATCGGTCGAGACCACAGGCGGCGTTTACTTTGTAACCGCCTTCGGCGGTCTGTTGGCGCCATACTGGGATCCGGGCGCTGCTGGTCTCCTCATCGGACTCTCCTCTTACACGACCCGTGCCCACATCGCAAGAGCCACGCTCGAGGCGTGCGGGTTCCATACGCGCGCCGTCGTGCGCGCGATGCAGATCGACTCGAAGACGGAGATGCGCGAGCTCAAGGTCGACGGCGGCATGACGAATGGGGACGTCGCCATGCAGATCCTTGCGGACGTCGGCGGATTTGAGGTTCTGCGACCGAAGATGCGGGAGAGCACGGCGCTCGGGAGCGCCCTTCTTGCCGGTGCAGCTGTTGGCTTTGCTGGATGGGACCTGTCAAAACCTGAGACACTCAAGGACGTGAACACCTCCGGGGTTCGCACGTTCAAGCCCGTTGTCAGCGCGGAACAAGGCAACAATCGCTGGCAAGCTTGGGAGAAGGCCGTGGAGCGTAGTCGAGGATGGTCAGAAGGGAGGGACGTGGATGAATGATCGATGCTTCCTGATGACTCTTGCTTTTGCTATTTTTCGTCATACCCTTGTCATATGTACATATCAAAATTATGCTACGCTCAGTTATGATAGTCGTGATGAAGGAACTCGAAGCTCGTACTGTCTCAAACCTGAGTTTGTGACCCAACAACATCCCGTCGTTGCCGTGCCCACATGAAAAAGTCGCACTTGAATTGACGATCGACTTCTGAACGAAGTCGCTCACTCCGGCCCTTGTCATAGCCCGGACCGACTGGTCTGTACGCATGCTATTGGTCAAGTATCAGGAGAAGGTTGACGACCACCCACCTGGCGCATACAAAGAACGCTCGGCCTTTGTTTGGCCCCGTCTTGTTCACGGTGAACTCCTTCGCCGGTTCCTCGTGTACCGTGCACCGAGGAGGCTCCACCTTGGCGAACATGTTTGACCAGGCGGCCTTTTGCTCCGCAGGATCTACGGCTTTCGAAGAGGCAAGGGTGCTCTGCGACGCCGGAAGACCCAACGCATCCTCTTGCGAGAGCTTGAGCGCCAGCTGGAAATCCGCGCCCAAATCTTCCTCGTCGCCATCCTCGACCGTCGTAACCTCCTTTGATGCGACCGGTCGGGCAGAGGTCTTGGCAGGCGATGGTTTCCCGAAGAATGTGGCAATAGACGACTGGGCCGCTTTGCCTTTTCCCTTCTCTTTCGCAGGCGTTGCCTTGGTTGTTGCTTTTGCCTTCTGCTTCTTGTGCACCACCGCATCGTAAGAGTCGGAAGCAGCAGAGTTGGAGATGACTTGGGACTTCCGCTTGAGTGGCATCTTCGTAGAGGATGATGGCTGGGAAGCTGGGACGGAGGACGAGGCCATAGGAATGTCATCGAGGTTGGTGGCGGATGCGACGGCAAATTGGGCATTAACTGATGGCTCTGGTTCCACCTGAACCTTGACTGTCGGTTCGTCCAGGGCAGCGCCGTCGTCCTGCAAGGTAGTGTTGGTAACGATAGGAGCAGCAGCAGCAGCCGTAGGCGCGGAATCCACAGTATCTAGCGCCGGTGCTTTGCCTTTACCGAAGAAACTGGAGAGCAGCTTCTGCTTGCCCGAGTATTCGTCCCAATTCTTGCTCGCTAGCCGGGGCGGCACACGTCTATCTGCGCCGGCACACTTCATCTCATCCGCCAGCGATCGGGTGCGACCCTCCGTGTCGATGATGGAGTCATGGAGGTCGACGTGGATCGGGCAGTGGTCGGAGCCCTTGAGCGAGGGCTGAATGTCGCCGTGCTTGAGCCACGGCAGGAGGCCGGGCGTGACAAGGATGAAGTCTATCCGGGTGCCGTAGTTGGTCTCGCGAGCCATGATCTTCATGTTCCAGCCTGTCAGATGCTAGTTAGACTTAGGTGTTTCGATGAGAGAGAAAGATCAAATCACATGTGTACATCCCTGTACGTCCGGGATGAAACATCCGTGTGGTGTCGGTCATTGGACCTTGGGGGCTGAGCCACTGCTGGAGCCATTGTCGAGCGGGGTGGGCGTAAAATGCTTCCTGGTTCGAAGGCAAATGGCCGTCGCAGTGGTCGAGGGGCGAAGCGCAGATGTTTATGTCGCCTGCTCACAGAAGAATTAGTTCAGTCCAACTGAGTCATGTGGTCGACCACTTACCGTACCTAGTACTATAACTTCCCGGCCTGCTGCCATCAGCTTCCGAACACGCTCCTCCAGCGCAAGATGATAGTTCATCTGAGAGAGTGACTCAGTTTTGGTCCACCCGACAGCACCGCAGCACGTCATACCTTGAACGGAAGCCTCGTATCAGACGTCTCATTCGGGCAATACACGTTTATGAGCACGAACAGGCCAAAGTCGAGGACCAACCCTCGGCCCTCGGCGTCCAGCACCCCGAGGTCCGACGGCGTGTTGCCCTGCTCGTCAGGAACGAGCCTGTCCTCGAGCTCGTGTGCCGCCGGATAGCCGCCAATCCGCTCGTCGTCTGTCAGCGGCGGCTTGGGCTGGAGGCGCCCGGTGATGCCCTCCTCCGCCCTGAGCGGGACGGCATGGGCGGAGGTGTAGACGGCGACGCCGCTGTATCCACCCTTGGCCAACGGGAAGGAGAAGAACGCGTCGTAGGACGGCGGGACCGCCGCGTCGCGTGCGAGTGACGCCCTAGAGGACTTCGTCTCTGTAACGGGTGAGCTCTCGTAAGACAAGTGCGAGAACGGGGAAATGAGCGTACCTTGGAAACAGACGATGTCTGCGTTTAGCTCCTGCAATATCGCCTCGCACGTCTTCAGCGTGTTCCAGCTGCAAAGCGCGTCAGTCAGCCGGACGCGCCAGACACGCAGCCGTGCAGGCGTACGGATGGTATTGGGGAAGCGTGCGTATCCCGTTCTTTGAATCGCGTCAGAAATAGCGTGGGTGGACAGGCCAGCCAGCAAGTACAATATTCCATGACAAGATCCTCATGTCGGCCTAGTGCGAACGCGTTCCAGGCGGTTGGTGACGTTGTGGATCGAGAGAACGAGGCGGAAGCGCGAAACATCTGCTCTCTGCTTCATGCATGAGCATCCTCGAAAAGCTCTGGGAAGTCGATATCCATGAAGCTGCATGAATATTGATTTCCCAGAACTTGTCGAGGATGGTCATAATCACAAGGGGTACCTACACACTGTCCTCAGAGTGTTTGGTTTGCACGAGTGCGGATCTCGCGAATTAAGCGTTGCGGCGTGCTATCTACATGTCTATGCATCGGGGATCCCGAACACGGTGCGCTCGACCTCTGTCCACCGGAACACGGGGAGCGGGTGCGCCTCGGTGCTGAACACCCAGCGGTCGAGCGGGAGCAGGTCCTCGTCGACGAAGAGCAGGTACAGGTACTTGAGCCTAGTGCCCCCAAATCAGCCTGCATCTTCGGAGAGAGATCGAGGACGTACGTCTCCGCGAGGAAGAAGCTCGGCATGCTGTCTCGCTGGTGCGGCGCCTCATCGTCGACGTGCTTCACAGACGAGTATCCATACTGCGTGCGGCACGCGCGCTCGATCGCCTCGAACACCTTCCACCCCCTCTCGCGCCACCTCTCATCTCCAGTCGTCTTCCACAGGAGGAAGAACGACTCGACCGTCTCGGGCCGCAGCAGGAACTCGTCCTTCTTCGCGCTGTAGTCGCGCTTCGCCGCGTCCGGCTCGCGCGGCGCCTCGGCCGTCCCCGGCGCCGCGCCCGTGCCGTCCCAGCCGGCGAGCGCGTCCGCCCAGCGCACCGCGGGCGCGCCCGAGCTGCTGTCGGCTTTGAACATGTACACCTCGTCTGGCGCGAGCCCGCTCGCCGCGTCCGCGTACGTCAGCCACGCGGTGTGCGCGAGCCCCGCCGCGACCCAGCGGTGCACCGTGCGCACGCCATGCTTCTCCAAGAGTGCATACGCGGCCTGTGTGCGCGGCGGCGCGCCCTCCTTGAGTTCTTCAAGGCTGATGTTCAAAGATGAAAGGTTCTGTAAGGGCAGCGTGTGCGCGCCGAGCGCGAAGAGCCCCGCGGCGAAGGTGGAGAGGTGCTCGAAGACGTGCGACGGCTCGCGCTGCACGCCCGTCGTGTCTGTGACGTACAGCAGCCCGCGCACGGGCGAGAGGTACAGCAGGCTCGCGAGCACCTCCGTTGTGAAGCGCAGGTCTGCTTTGTGTCAGTCCGTGCGCGGGCGGGCGCGGGCGAAGAACAGTACTAACACATCTCGAGCGAGGCACGGTCCGTGCGGCCCGTGAGCAGGTAGTACTTGAGCAGGTACTCGTGCGCGCTGTCCGCCATCGCGCCGACGCTCAGGTGCGCTACTTCGCATCAGCCGCTGCCCTCCCTCCCTGCACGAGTACGCACTCCCGATCGGCGCCCCGGAGGTGAGGTTGAAGAACGTGGGGAGCATCCCGACGTCCGCGCGCGCGAGGTTGCGCACGACCGTGTTCGCGAGCGTGTAGAACTCGCGCTTGCCGCTCGCCTTGGCGAGGTACGCGTACTCGAGCGTGCAGCTCGCGATCTCCGCGAGCGAGCCGGCCTGGTTCCCGTGCGCCGTGCCCCTTCGCGCCGCATCAGCACCCCGCCGAGCCCTCAACAGCCCACACCACGCACGTGGTCGTGCTGACGGAGAAGACGGGGAAGCCGCTCGGGCTCCGGAACGCGGGCGCGAGCGCGGCGCCGAGGCGCTCGGCCGGGCGCAGGAAGCGCGTGTCGTTCGTGAGCGCGTGCGCGGACAGCAGGCCGCCGAGGTACCGGATCACTGTTTCGAAGAACGGCGCCTCGACTTTCTGTGTATCACGTGAGAATGGGGGACTAGGAGGGAGGGGGGGAGGGGCGTGCGTTGGGGAGCGCGAAGGTCGCGCGCTCGACGTAAGGCACCGCGTGCGCGAGCTCGGCGTCGAGACGCATGAGGACCATCGTGTCTAGGGCGTCGAACATGGTGACGCCCCAGCCGTTGAAGCTGCACTTGCCTCAGCCGGCGATCTGCGCTCTGACATCATAACACCCACTTGTTGACGCTTTTTCCGCTCACGGGCAGGAGCTCGTCCGCGGGCGCGGCGCGGGTGGCGTAGCCGTGATATGCGTGCTGGAACGCGCTGCGCACGGCCTGTGCGCGCGCGGGCCACACCGCACCCTCCTGCTCATCGAACATACTGCCCGTGCCGAAGAGCGGGCGCGGGAGCGGCGCGCGCAGCACGGGCGCGCGCGCGCGCGCGGAGAACGCCGTGTACAGCGCCCACGTCACGAGCACGCCGAGCGCGGCGTAGAGCGCGGGCCGTGTGCGCAGGATCGGGGGCATTATCATCCTACAGCCTATTGGGCTGTGATAAAGGAGGTGGAGGCGGCCGCGGACCCGCGTGCGCGCGACGGGCGTCATTTGTCGGGAGCATCATCAGCGCATCTCCCGCCTGGTCGTCGCCACCATGGGCAGCCTCGAGAAGATCGTAAAGCTCGCGTGCAAGCCCAAGGCCGCCCCGCCCAAGTCCAAGGTGTGCATACAGCTCTTCTATCACACATTGTCTAACACACGCCGGCAGTACCTCGAGCCTATCATCGCCGCGACATGGGACGAGGACGGGGCCGTGTCCGACGTGTGCCGCGCGCTCCAGCCGCGCTTCCGCGAGCCTAACGCCATCGTGCGTAGTCCCAGCGGGTGTATGCGCTGCGCTCCTCACACCCGGTGACAGGTCGTGTTCAAGGCGCTGATCGTGCTGCACACGATGATGCGGAACGGGAGCACGGACAACGTGCTCTCCTTCCTCTCCACGAACGAGGTCCTCCACCTCCGCAACGTCTCCGCCGGCCAATGGGAGGGTGCCTATATCTCCCATCTCCTTCCCCGGCCCTCCGCACTCACCCAACGCGCAGGCTACCACCCGCCGCAGAACATGCAGCACTACGCGATCTTCCTCGACTCGCGCATCCGTGCGTACCGCGACCTCAAGCACGACGCCGTCCAGGTCCAGTCCGAGGCCCAGCGCGACGCCCGCATCACCAAGGGCCAGCCCGCGCCGACCGGCCTCGCGCGCGGCAAGACGCTCGCGGGCCGCAAGCTCCGCATCATGAGCGTGGAGAAGGGCCTCCTACGCGAGACAAAGGCCGTGCAGAAGCAGATCGACTGCCTCGTCGAGTGCAAGGTCGGTGGCGAGGTCCCGACGCGGGGGATGCTTGCCTGGCTGATGTGCTGCCCCAGTTCTACATGGACAACCTCGAGGACGCGCTGACGGTCACCGCGCTGCGCATGCTCGTCCAGGACCTCCTCATCCTCTTCTCCGCCGCCAACGAGGGCGTCATCAACGTCCTCGGTAACCCCCTCCCCCCCTCCCTCCCCCCCACTCAACTCACCGCCGCCGCACAGAGCACTACTTCGAGATGTCGCGCCCCGACGCACAGAGCGCGCTCGCGCTCTACCGCCACTTCTGCGCGCAGTGCGAGCGCGTCGTCGAGTACCTCGGCGTCGCGAAGAAGCTGCAGAACATCCTGAGCGTGCAGGTCCCCAACATGAAGCACGCGCCGCTCAGCCTCGCGGGCGCGCTCAAGGACTACCTCGACGACCCCAACTTTGAGCAGAACCGCATCGAGTACCGCGTCGCCAAGGAGAGCGCGGACAAGGCCGGCCCCGCGCCCGTCGCCGGCAAGCCCGCAGGTGCGTGTGTGCGCATCTGGCTCCAGCGCGCTGGCACTGACTGGGCACGCAGAGCCGGCCCGCCCCGCGTCCGGCACGTCCGCGACGCCTGCGTCTGCGCCCGCCGCGCCGAAAGGCTC
>LCTX01000399.1:0-10926 GCA_002233555.1 Limonomyces culmigenus | reverse complement strand
GGGAATTATGGAACATAGAGGACCTTGTGTGAGAGCCAAGATGCACAGCTTTCTTCAGGATCATTTATGTGCTGCCCACACCCCACAATGCAGTGCTGCAAAGTGATCTTGTAAAAAGTGTGAAACACTTGATCAGTATTGTAGGGCACTGTATTGTCCGTGTATGAGCTATGTTTTGGATGAAAGACATAGCAGAGGGGAACGGTAGAAAGCGTGACAGGGACGAGGCGTCTTCTAGCCAAGCAAGAGAAGCACTTGTCTTCATGCAGGAGCAGCATGAAGCAGTAAGGCCGGCAACTGTGACTCTCACTGCATTCACACGTGCCATGTGTTTGTTGGATCAAAAGACTGCCAATGAATTCGACAAGCAGAAGATAATACATATAAAAAGCAGACGCTGATACATATCTCAAGTAGAAACCAAAGTACATCCTAAGCAGCAGCCAGCTGTGACGTTCTCGGCACACGTAACTCAGGCATCCAGTTCCAGGTCCTTTGCTTGCAACAACGACTGCGAGATTGTCTTGATGGTGCCGTTGTCAATACGTGTATGCGACTGTGACCCTTCTTTAGTGAACCAAAGGTCTGACATCTTCACTCCTGCGGTGTCACCGATGTGGCGAGGCGGACATTTGCCCACAGTGACACCGGTAGCCTGCTCAGACCAAGTGTGACCAATGGCAACTGGCCAGATGATGAGTTCAGGTGAAAGACACATGACCTGTCCAAGGATGGGAAGAAATAGGTTCTGTCTGGGTGAGTTTGCCGCAAAAGTTGCAATGAACACCAAACCACAAATTGAGTACAGACCAGCGGACTCGGCCATCATTGCCGCAAGCGATGTGTACGCGCGAGCATGGCTTTCTCCAAGAGCATCCTTGACGTAACGGCTCATACGCCAAAGCCGAGTCATGATGAGCACTGTGAGAATGATGTTGACTGTAGGTGTGTGCAGTCAGTAGATGGACCATGGCTTGAGAAGAATAACTGACAAGAGATAGCTAAACTGAACCAGATGAGGGTGAAATTGGCGGAAACCTTGGTCCAAAGCGAGGCCATCGGCTGAACAGTTTCATACACAACAAGGGCAGATAAGGCTGAAATAGAAATGTCAGCCAATGAAACAGAAGCAAGATATGGTGCTGACCAGTGCTTGCGAGAAAGAGTAAGATTGGTCCAACAATCACATATACATTCTTATTCCACACGATGTACGTCCAATAGAGTAGCAGAGCATCCGCGGCGAAGTTGCCTGAGATGTATGCGATGTTGCCGAATGTGTTCGCGGTGATGGAGAAGTTGCTCGCAATCCATGCACTTGGTCCTGCGATGAAGTTCCGGTTGTCGACAAACATCGAAACACAAACTTGAGTATTGGCCCCAACCATGAATGTTCCAATGGAGAACATCAAGAATGTGTAAGAGGCGAGGAGCCACGTCTTCAGCACCGATGTCTTGGTGTGTCGAGCAAAGAAGAGACCGCAGATGGCACCGAAGAAAACAACAGCGTGTACACCGTAGGCGACACCCTGAAGGAAAAGATCCTCGAGGTTGGTCCGATCATCCCATATCATGAGATTGGACTCATCGGTTGGAAACGTTGTTGCGTTGGTGGAATCAGACATGGATGAAGTGGGTTCTCAGGTACAAATAGTCTCGAGAGACGGCTGCAAGGTCGAAGCTGCCTGATCGATTTTAGCGAGGAAACGGGATCTTTATGACAGAATGAAACTATGCCGACATTCCTTCCAAAAGCGTGTGCCGCACTCTGCACCCTAGACACATCTTGATTTACAGCAATTACGAGACGTGACATTGACAGACCATCAACGGGATGGATCGTTATCAGCAAGGGCCTGACCCACAAGTACGTAGCCTGTATTCACAGCTCGTTCTAGACTCTTAGGGACTTGATGGCTTCAAGCTAGTAGTTTCGAAGCTCAACCTTGCCTTGCAGCCTCGTCTATATGCTTAACTCGTGCTCGTGAGACACTCTCAGGACCTTCGGATGCATCGGAAACATCCTGTCACATCCGACCGCAATTTGTTTGCCAGAGATTGTGTGAAAAGAGGGACTCATGAGTGACGCCGGTTCGAGCCCTTGCGACCTTCCGTCCGGGATAGGAAGGTCCCGGAAGGTGGAGGCAACCAGTGAAGCATTCACCGAGTCTCTAAGAACCCCTAGAACGAGCTGCAAGGAGCGCGGCAGAACTTGTCCCGGCGGAGAAGCAACTCCCAGATGAGGTGAGATAGCAAGTGGCAGCTCGTTCCAGGTTCTTAGCGACTCGGTGGAACGCTGCACTGGTTGACTCCAACTTCCAGAACCTTCTTATCCTGGACGGAAAGTCGCAAGGGCTCCAACCGGCATCGCTCACGAATCCGTTCTCGCACTTGATCTTGGACGAATAAAACATGCTTAGGTGTGAAAGATCGATTTCTAATGCATCCGAGAGCCATGGTATCGCCTCACGAGCATGTGCAGGACATCCAGACAAGGCTGCAGGGCAAGGTTGAGCTTCGAAACTGCTTTCTCCCCACCACACCGAAGCCATCAAGTCTCTAAGAACTCGGAACGAGCTGGGAGTGAACAAGTACGCGTACGTCCACGCGGGCATGTGGACGTACGTCTCCCCGTGCCGGTATCTAGTTTCGGTCCCGCTGATCCCACGCAGCAGTCTAACAGATGAACAATCGCCGAAAGCGTTCCATGAGATGGTTGATGGTTTTACGAGAGCAGCAAGAACTCATGCGTTCGCCAGCACCCTAGAAGTGTCATGGAAGGAAGAGAAGTCTTGCGGTGCCCTTGTCTTCTTCTCCCACTGAGCACACAAAGATATCGGCGTCTTGTGCAGGCGATATGCGGTTCTACCATGCCATAAAGCTGGCCATTCATTCAGTCTGCTTAGCATCGACACCCAGCCATGGCGGAAATATCTGTACGACGTGTGAAGGAAGCCTCGGAGACGGAGATCAAACGCATGACGGCAGTACTGGTCAACGTGTTTGATGGTGGTGCGTATACATCTTTGACTCTCGTGGTAGAAAGACAATGAATGAGAGCCTACGTACAGATGAGTTCGAGGAATGGATGGTGGGATGCAACCTGGACCTGCTTCCACTCCTCAACGAATGTCAAATCAGGATGGGTCTCATCGCTGGAGAGGTATGTGCTTCCGTCCACTTGGAGCGGCTGAGAACTCATCAAGCTCAGGTCTATGTCGCCGGCTTTGGACCAGATGACGTCTCCTCAGTTGCCGTTTGGTTTGGTCCTGGACGAGAGGCGTTAGACAGGTACACTCATCACACGACATGTCGGTCTGGCCCTCATCTTACTCTTTATCAGCGAGGAGCAAGCTAACGCGGGGTTTAACGACCTTATGAGTCAGCTAACGCCTGAAGCACGGACTTGGTGGGACGGCTATGTGATTTGTTTTGTGACGTTTGAGAAGCTGCCGCTAACCCCGATTCTTAGCTGCCTTCCTACATGGAGTTCGCGAGCCGGGTCCTGGGTGAAGGCATCAAGAAAGCAAGCTGGCACTTGCAACTCATTGGGACATCTGCTGCTCATCAACGGAGGGGCCTTGCACGAGCCCTAGTGAAGCTGATTACCGATGAAGTATGCATCGTATACTTTGTCTTTCACATCCTAAGTCTAACGCCTACTCAGGCAGCGCAAGCCGGCACAAATGTGACGGTGGAGACCCAGAAGGATGTCAACGTCTGCCTCTTTCCTTTGCAAGATGCCGTTACGTTGCTCATATCACTCCCAGGTGACCATCTACGAAAGGCTCGGGTTCACAAAGCGCGGAGAGCTGGACGTTGTTGGACCGTTCGGACGGGGTGAATGTAAGCTCTATTGCTTCGTGAAAGAGACGTAGACTTGGATGTGTACATGCGAGTCTGTCAATATCTTGATTTCATCTTGTGGATCTCAGACTAGTGCGCGGACGCATTCAAACGACACAAGAGTATTACGTTGCACATTTGAGTAATGGAGATGATCTATGCGAATGCAGCATCATCAGCCCAATTACCCATACCGCCGGCCCCGAACATCATCTCGTCCCCGTCGCCGCCTCCACCGCTCGGGCCAAAGCGATCATCGTCGCGAGTCTTCATTATCTATGGTGAAGACTCAGTGAGTAAATGAGCTGGCAGTGAAAACTCGGACATACCTTGGTCAAGAACTCCTTGCTAAATCCAATTTCACGCTCGAGCGCAACGAGCATCTCCCCTTGCATCTGCGCATCGCGCAAGGCGGCGTCGATGGCAGCCTTGCTTACGCTCACGGGGGCATCCGCAAAGGCAACGGAATTGTTTGCTCCTACGGTTGCAGTGATCTCTCCGCGCTCGATCTGACACTCGGGGTGAGCATCGGAGGAGCCGCTCGGTCATGAGAGGAGCACGAACCATGCTCACAACCAGGGCACGAACAGCCGACTCCGAGTTGATACCAATCTCCTTGCCAATTTCAGTCAGGCTTAGTGACAAGTATGTGTCCGTCAGCCGCTTGATGTTCCATCGGGGCGCGGCCTCCATGGCCAAGTTGATGAGACCCATGTTCTTATCCTGAGAGTCTGATCAGTCGATGGAATGCCGCCGGGAAGTAGACCAAATACAGTGGTAAAAGTTTCGCCCTCCTTCTGGATGAGCTCCCGAAGCTGGGTTACGGAACGTGGGTAGTGGCGTTGGAAGGCGCCATACGGCGAGTTCTTGAGTAAGCGACTGAGAGTTGCATGCACGTATTTCGGCAATGATTTTGTCTGAGAGGTACAGTTCATCAGGGTAAGTACCGTCAAGGCTATCTGAGACACTGACCTTCCCGCGACAGATACATTGTACCAGAGCGTACTTCTTCAGAGCGTCCCATTGGATTGCGCTGGGCATCTGTGCGGGACTGGTGACGCATATCTCGAAGAACTCCTCTCTAGACGAAGCGTAAGAGATTGAGAGTTCTGTAGGTGTGAAGGTACCCACGCAGATGACCATTCTTTCCACAGACCGAAGGTAATGCCTCCGACGTAATGGTAGATGAGATTGTCGTTATAGTGCAGGTCAGGGAAGAGAGTCGTCGAGATTTGGCTGATGGGCGTAGAGAGAAGCGGTCGCAGGAGCGAAGGAGGTGTGTGCTGTGCTTTGAGGCAGGCCTGACTGGGGTTATCAGTGCAGACCAAGTACAGCCACAGAGGTACGTACCTGGACAAAGATCGCATGGATGGGTGTGAGATGTGTGGCATCCGGAGGGTAGCGAGTGAGGAGGTTATGCAAGGGGCCGATGGTGAGCTTTAGCTACAGACATGATGAGCTGATGTACGGTAGCCAGAATGGACACCTCGCACCCTGTGGTGCCCGTCCGCCCACCGAACCATCTCCTTGGCGAGCTTTGTGACTGTGGATGAAGCTTTAAGAAACATCACGAGACAGAAACCTCCCGTCACTAGTACCTCGTTGAGGGGCAAGGCGCGCTTGCTCGGGCTCGAAACTGCTGCAGAACGCCTCAACCGCTGCTGCGTTGACTGGTGCGGCAGCGTTTCCACCGCCTAGACGAGCTGACCTGTTTGCAAAGATTCAGTTCCTATGAGCGCAAAGAGCTTCGCAAGATCTCACAGAATGTAGAGATAGCCCAGAGTGTTCGTCCGAGGGTTCAGTAGCGCCAATGGGTCTTGAGCGCCAGGCAAGAGGCCACCCAAGATCGCATCGCGCTGCTCCTCTGGAGCGAACGACTTCAGACTGGCTGCGAGAGCGGTGATGTTTGCTGGGGTAATGGCATTCGTGATATGCTGTACCACAGTCGCCAGATCGGGGACAACGTTCGCCATATCGGCGCGAATGAGAAACCGATCCTCTGCGTACGAGTCGTATGAGTCGTGTTACATGTAGAGATGTATACTGTCGCGTACTGAAGCGAGAGCGTCGACAGCAAAGTCCAGACGCCTTGGATAGACGCGTAGATGGCAAGCGGCGGGGACGCGTCGCGCGAGGCCGCCGGGAATCACGTGAAGAATCTGCTTCTTCGCTCTCGCCATGAACGTCGAGCTCTTGCTTTAGTCGCATTGCTGCTCAGTGCTGCTACCACAAGCCGACCTGAAGTCCTGATTGTCAAGGTGTGGAAATCTGGGCATCGTCTAGGATCATCACCAATGTATCCGACCCCGCGGGTGCTCTCACGATGACATGACCTCGGCGCGATCGTCTGCACGATCCAATTTCATTACTTTGCCGGATTTTCATGCCGTCTCCGGCGAAACGACCACGAGCACATCTATGACCAAGCTTTCTCACCGCTCTCCCCTTCTGAACATGCCGGCTCTCCTTGGTTCTGCCACAGACGGCTGTCCCGGCATGTGCTAAGGTCGTGGCCCTCTCGAGTGCATCTCCCGCAGCATCACTATGTTTCTATACACTCATTCTCCACTGCAACATTGGCTATGGCACCGTTCACTTTGTTGCAGCCAGCAACGGCGGGAACGTACCTACCTGAGGCCCTTACTCGAATGTTGGATCTCAAACAATCCGCGGCAAACTCGGCGCGACGGCCTTGGTGCCGGAAGAGATTCCTATCGGACGGAAAGAAAATATTGAGGGAAGCGTCGATGTCACGGGTGCACTGGGTCAAACACAATGACCAGCATCTTCCGGTCACTCCTTGCGCATCCCGCCCACTCGGCACTTCTGCCGACAACGGCTGTCGCTCATCGCTCCAGCGTGCGGCTGATTATACGGACTCTATGAGTGGGGATAGCAACAGCCTAGGAAGGGCGCGAACGCATCACGTGGACAGCCCTTCCCAAAAATGGGAACTGACGCCACAGGTCGACCCGCTCGTCCTCGACCACGTCGCGCTTCGGCGACTCTGGCTTTCCTGCACCTACTAAGACGTGCCGAACGATCGTATGAGGATATGCAATATGTACAGTAGACTATAGGGTGTGCTTACACTACTCAAAACTCGTCCAAAGCCTCCTCCACGTCATGCCAGTTGTCCTCGTTGCCGTCGTGCAAGCTGACATAAATGATCTGCGTAATCGGGTTAGCAAGCGCAACTGAACTAGTCTCTGGAACATACCCTATGCGTCTTAGATGCTCGGGACGCTTAGTTGGGTCCGGGAGGGCTGTTCAGGGCAAACACAGCCAGATCTACCAAACGAGCGCGCTTCTTGTCTGCTGAAAGCTTGCCTATGCCAAAGACACCGGGCTTCTTCGATATAGGATCCTTCGTAACATTGCGCTTATGCCACTTGATCTGCAGCGCAAGCTTCTCGCCCTTGATCAGCTGGATCTTGGTGGGATCTGCCTCAAGCTCGACACCCTTCATCTCGGCATCCTTGGCAGCCTGACGCGTCTTCTCCTTGCTATCCTTTGCTCTCTGGTTCTCGACGTTGACTTGTGCCTTGAGATACTGATGCTCTGCAAGCTCGATGCGTCGCAGCTTCTTCACAGACCCGTGTGCAAGCCGGCGAGCCTCTGCGCGGACCCAAAGCAACTGTTTGGGGGTCAGTGTTGCGAAGAAACTCGCTACATCGTTCTGGCGAATCATGGCGAGCGCGTTGAAAGTGAACAGGCTGATGTTTGGAGCGCGCCGAAGCGCGATCCGGAGCATGCTGAGCACCCCCTCGTTCACGTCGTTCGTTGTGCTGAGCCACGCCGTGCGACGCTGTTCTGGCGACATCTTTGCAATCTTGCCATCCTCGGCGAACTCGGCCGCGAAATCGACCCATTTACCATGCGCCCCGCGGAAGAAAGCGGCTAGAATCGCCCAGAAATGCTCGAGCTTGTACTTGGAGCGCACATTGTTCACAGCGGCAAGGATTGCTAGAGAGTCCTTTTCCAGAGCCTGGCCGTCAAATGTCTTGAGGTCTAGGTTAGATAACAGGCCCTCAGGATCGTCCATGGCCTTCTTGCAGAACTCGACAACCATCTTGTGAAATGCAGCAAGCTTGAGCATGTTCTCATCCTTGCGAGGCGCCTTCTTTGCTTTTTTCGACTTCTTGGAGCGTTTACGGGCTGGCTGGCCATCGGCGTCGCGATCTGGTGCAGGAGGGGTATCTGAGGCTTTACCACCACGTACACGAGCAACGTAGGTCTTCTCTACAAGTATGAGGTAGATCGCAGCGGCGCAGAGCTCCGTGAGAGTGGGAGCGTCCTCGAGCGAGGCTGCTGAGTTTGCCTCGATGTTGGTCCACCCAGGCGTTGACTTGGAGTTGTGCACGAGCTTCAGGAAGTCCTGGAAGAAGACCAGGTTGAGGATTACCGCCGCAGCAGCATATAAGAACGTCGAGAAGCGGACTTTGGTGACCTCAGGGAATGCCAGACTCTCGCCCAGAGCGCGGACTGCCTTGACCTTGAAGTGATCTTGCTGACCTTTCTTGTCATCTGCGTTCTTGACGATCTGGCCCAGAATTTTGAGGGTCTTGTACGCTCCACCCTTGGCTGCAGCCAGAACACGCTCCTGATCGTCCTTGGTGCCGTGCTTGAGGATCGCCGCGTTATCTCGATTGAGAAGCGGCACAGGCTTCACACCCAGCGTCTCCCACGCCTTGCCGCACTTGTCAAAGCCGCCCCTGGAAGCGTTCAAGCTCTTGTGTATAGAGCAGCCTGCCCAGATGAAGAGGTCAATCTCAAACTGAGTCTCTGCTGGCAGCTGCTCAAACGCTTCTTGCCCCACTTTGAGACAGAGCTTGCGGAACACAGCGCCTGTGCATCGCACGACATCATCCTTGGCAGCTGTACTCCAGGGCTTGAGCGAATCAGGATCCTCTGACATGTGCTTCTCAAGCGCCTCCAGGAGTTCCTCAGGCTCCATGTTGCGCAGCGCTTCGCATCCACGAGACTCGCAATCCAGCTGGGCCTTCCACGACGTCAAGAGCGTGATCATGCACTTCTGGTCGGCTGCATGATTGGTGAGGCCGCCTCGAAGGATGCGTACGAACTCCTTCCAGAACTCCATGGTGATGGGTGCCTTCATACTGTGTCGAAACATGTCTGAGAGGTGCTGGAAAAGCGCAATCCAATCCTCCAGCTGTGCTTGGCTAGTGTGGCTGTAGATTGAGGTCACAGGGAGTGTAAGCGGCGTGGTCTCTCAGCAGGATCGTGCGAGATGGCTATGAGATGATGCGAAACATAGTTGATCGACTTGATGGAGGTGCTGTCACTGCTGATGGTGATACTGGCTGATCTGTGCATGGCCTTGGCGACCTGTAGATGGGCAGCAACACCACCCTGCTGAACAATGCCCCGGATCAATGCTGGGGAGAACGAGCCTTGGAACTCTACATCGAACAGTTTGGCAGAGAGTAAGATCACTTTGAAGACATGATTCGTCCCCACACCAAGCGCAACCAGCTGTAAGACAGCCGCCTTGATCACAAGGACGATCTCGCGCTTCTCCTTGATTTTGAAGACATGGAGCGGCTGCTTTGACTTTGTAGATTGCTGAACATGTGCGCGCATGACCTTGACCCGCAGAGAGCGAACCTCCACAGTCAGCTCTTGCAGAAGCACTGTCTGGCGAGCGCCGGAAGCCTGGGCAAGAGCGAGATTCGATGGAGACATCTTAAGTGCATGCTGAGTGCGAACCAACTCTGCTGCCACAATACATGGATTCTGCTGAGCCCGAGCCATACCATTGCTTAGAGACTCCGCACGCGCAGCTAGTCCGTTGGATTCAGCCCGTATCGAGGCCAACTCGTTGAGTGCAGCTGTGTATTGCTCTGTGCTCACAGACAGCTCTGCCTTCCCAGATTTGAGGTGTGTCGCGCAGCTGTATCTTTGCGCGAGCATTTCCTCGCTGGTTCTTGAGCTCACGCTATAGTACCTCGATTCTAGCCCTTGCTATATCCAAGGCTGTGCTTTGGGGCAGAGGAGAGGCTTCAGGAGGGTCCAAACCGAGCCTTTTCGCTTTGGCAAGTGCTGCATTGCGCAAAGTTTGTGCTTTTTGCGCAGCAGACGGCATGTGTGTATGGCAGAAGCGGCTCAAGCAATTCTGAGGGTCAAATGGCTGCGTTGCGAAGGGGGGAAAGCGAGAAATGGGATCAAAAGGCCCCGAGCACCACCATCATGGAGCTTGATCAGGGACCCAACACATATCATGTGATGCCTTTGGACTGTCCGGCTCTGACACGGCCTTCAGCATCTTCAAGCTCTCCCAAGCCCTTGAAGAGTGCACCAGACTATCTGAAATAGTGTGGGACATGTGAATATATGGTTTGAGCTGCTGTCTGGTATGCATCTGCTGAGATTCACTCACTTCCACACTGACCAAGCAGCTTTTTCAAAAATCGAGTCCCAAGACGGTGTTTCTGATCTATCATTTGATTATTTAAACAATTTTTACAGAGGGGATCTCTGAGGTAGCTACTGAGATATCGTCCTTCCAGGTCGAGCACGAGCAAAAGCCCAGGATACCCGGGGCTCCAGCCACGTGATGCGTCCGCGGCTTTCCTAGGCTGTTGCTATCCCCACTATGAGCGAAAGAATATCCATCTATATGGCTCAGACACCCCAACTCTTGCTCACATCTCCTAGGACCCTCCTGCTTCCAACGAGCTTTTTCAGTCCACCAACATGATATGTGCCGATCGATCATCGCGCACTCTACACTTCGAGTCGTCAAAGCCCAGGGGCTCAGCTGTGCTTGCTTGAGATGCCGTCTGACCAATTTGGCAGATGACGTACTCGTGCAGGCGGGCTCAGGCGGCGAAGACGCTGCTGCTCGGGCAACCAGATGGCCAGCAGCAGTGGCGTATACCAAGTTCCCTGCACCTTGTTCGGCCGCGGACACGATGCACGCATGTCTTACTCTCAGTCAAAAGGGCTCACAGTGTGTTGGTTGATGAGCGGGAGAGAGAGGTACTGCCTCCTCACACGCTTGGTACGCGGGCCCCGCCCTGTGCCACACCCGTACCTGTTGCGGAGCAGAGCTCTCGC
>LCTX01000397.1:0-27405 GCA_002233555.1 Limonomyces culmigenus | reverse complement strand
CGACGTGCCGGTCAGGACCAAGCTCCGCACGCGCGTGCGCACCGTCGCGCGCAAGCTCAAGAGCACGCGCATCCACCCCGAGCCGTACGCAGCTAGCTCGCTGCGAGCGCATGCACACAGCTGAGGGACGCAGCCGTAACAGCAAGCCCACCACAGACATTGACGCCGCCGCCGAGGTCGCACGTCTCCGCGCGGCGAACGCGGACCTGCGCGTCCAGGTCGCCGCGTTCCGCACGCTCGACGTGCAGTACGCCGCACGGACGCGCGCGATCGCGGGCGAACGCGACGCGCTCCGTGCGCACGCGGACCTGGCCGAGGGCCTACAGGCGAGCGTCGAGGACCTGCGCGCAACCCTGGAGGAGGCGCGCAGCGAGGCGCACTTTTACCGCCGTCATGCGCAGGAGCTGGTCCAAGAGCTCGGCGCGCGGCCGGTGTCGAGGTTCTCGGACGACTCCAGCCGGTCTGCGAGCTCAGCTAGTCTCGATGAAGTGAGTTCTTCTTTTGAGTATGAGGGGACGAGGCGCTGACGAATGTGTAGATGACGGACTCGGACGAGTCGATCGCCACAGAGGGCGATGTTACGCTCGTCGAGCACCCGGTCGTCTGGGAGGCCGAGCACGACTCGACGTACGACGCGCTCATGAAGATGTGCTCGAACAAGAGCGTCGACTCTGCGTCCTCCTTCCTGCCGATTTCGAAGGTGTGCACGTTTTGCTCAGACGAAGGAGAGCTGAGACTGATCGACAACGCAGACGGACCTACTCGCTGTTCCCGCCAAGCGGGCCAGTCCCATCCAGATGATCCGCGAGCGCACGAAGGCGCGCCAGGCTCGCTGGGAGGAGATCCACATCTGAATCTGAGCGGTCTGACTCGCCTCCCTCTGCCTGAACCCATCTGCCCGGCCGCCATCGGAGCCTGTACCCGGTGAAACCCTGCTGCCTGATGCATGTGCGTGTCTGACCTTTGCCTTTCACAGGTTTTTTGCTGGCTCGTGTCGTGGATATGGACGCATTCGGATGGAGCATCGCATTCGCATGGTCGTTGTATTTGTACGTTCTGCATGGATGTGGCCTACGTTTTTTGTATCATATGATCGCATACTCTTGTGTCTCCCTCTGTGCGCCCGTTGAGATCTGAGACCGCATCGTTGCTCCATCGGCTGCCCGGCGTTTGGGAGCTTGGTGGGCCTTCCGCTTGGAAGATGGGACGAGGCGGAACATGACATATGCGCCGGCTGCAAACACATCCTTTTTCCAAGGAATCCGAGGCCTTCCGACCCACGCTAAGCCCACGTTGCAAAGATGTGCCCTGGATCGGATGACGAGATTCGCTTCTTGAGGTCTGGGTCTGGCGCAAGTGCGTCATGTCGCGCTTCTTCCGTCCGCCGATCACGCCGTCATCCGGTTCCGCTTGCTCGCGTCCTCGTTTGGGCTCCAAAGTCTTGCTCCGCTCGTCCATCGCGGGCCAGCGATGGGCCAAAGCGTGCCGTCATGCACTTACGCATGCCGATCTTCTGCCTGATCTTACTTCGTCCGCGCCGCTCTTCACGCCCAGGCCGGGTATATGAACCCCATCCCTGGCCGGGTGTTTGCACATCATTCTCCTCCTCCTCCTCTCCAAACTCCCCTCCTACGCCAGAATGCGCTCGTTCTTTGCTACCGCTGCGCTCGTCCTCCCCGCGTTCGTCGCTGCTGCGGCCCCGCCGCCGCACTATGTCGCTCCTCCGCCTGGCCCGGCCGGTGGTCTCGGTCTCAACATGACGCCGTCGTACACCTACGTCAGCGACTTTGACTTCCAGTCGCTCAACGTTGCCCTCAACCAGGAGTGGATCGAGCTTGACCTGTTCGTCGTCTTTTGTGCTCCGATATTCACAACGTGCTGATATCTTGCTTAGCTTCCACCACGCGCTCGCGCAGTTCTCGGTCGCCGAGTTTGAGGAGGCTGGCATCACTGCCGAGGACCGTTACCTGATCGAGTACATGGCCGACCAGGAGGTCGGGCACGCCACCGTCATCCAGAACATGCTCCAGGGCAAGGGTGCTAAGCCGTGCAAGTACCAGTACCCGTTCAAGACCGTCCGCCAGTTCATCGACTTCACCCAGAAGGTTCGCGTTCAAGCCCTTGTCATATTCCATTGAGTGGGACGCTGACAATCATCTCTGTAGCTCACGCGCTGGGGTGAGTCTGGCGTGTACGGCTTCCTGGAGCACCTCGACTGCCGCTCTTGCGCGGAGATTGTCCTCCAGTCGATCGCAACCGAGGCGCGCCAGCAGATGGTTTTCCGCCAGTTCGAGGGCCTGTTCCCGATGCCGTTCTGGCACCTTCCGGGCATCCCGCAGGCGTTTGCATGGACCCTGCTCTCGCCGTACCTCGCCGAGTGCCCGGCTGAGAACCCGCGCATCGAGTTCCCGATCTTCCCGGCCCTCACCGTCGCGAACAACCCGAACGCGACTGCGCTGTCTAAGAACAACGCTACCGGCCACGACAACTACCCCGCCATCACGCACAACCGCACGAACCCGCTCTCGCACCCAGGCTTCGTCCTTGACCTCAAGTGGGAGGGTGCGTCGCTCTTTCAACACGTCCTTCCTGTGCTCTTGCTGACGTCGTCCCTGGAGCCCCTGGCAAGAACGTGTCATACAACAACTCGTACGTGACGCAGACGATGGCCGGCAAGCCCAAGTTCGCCGCGTTCATCTCGCAGCTCAACGTGACCTACGCGCCACTCTACGACATCAGCGAGAATTGCGCCAAGGTCAAGCTCCCCGGTGGCGGCATCTTCGGCAACCACTCCACGCCGACGATCAACGGCACCGTCTTCGTCGCGGTCACCGACGACGACCTGTACGTTACCCCGTTCAACACGTCGTACATCAACACACACGTCGTCGCTGGCCCCGCCATCTTCCAGTCTGGCTGAACGATAGAGTCTTTTGAGCATGCATCGGACATTGACAAGATGAAAGAATAATCTACGATTGTATTACTACCAAAAGTTTCGCATATAATGCATAATGTCTTTTGCTCTTTCGAGCTGTCGGATGACTTGTGGATGATCGGCCTTGTCCACGTGACATATGAATTCCTTGTCTTCTTACTTGACGGTTTGACATAACGACCACCAGCGAACGAGACTGCAGGCTACCTACCGATCGACATGATATACGATATTATTCAACGTTGTTCGGTCTGTCCGATGTGCTGTGTCATTCCCAGGCTGACTCTTCCATATACTCGTTGAATCGTCCTCCCTCACACCAAGCTGCGAGCTCCCAGTCTTCATCGTCATGCCAAAGCAGTGTCTGCGCACCCTCTTCTTCTTCGTCTTGCTCTTCCACACTGGATAGGACTTCATCGTACTCCATGTCGGTCGGAACCCAATGAACTTCATCTCGCCAAGTGATGAGCGGCGCCGCTCGGTTTGCCAAAAGTCGTTCGTAGAATGGCTTCATGTATGCGCTGCAATGCGCGAACTCGATGTGCTGCAGGCTACTCCACTTGGCACATTGCTGGATAAAACATTGTTCAAATCCGTCCGCGTAGCCCCAGTCGGTTGCATTCTCCAAGATGATATGCTCAATGGATGGGAGGGTTGCCTCGAGTCGTCTGGGCTGATAAGTCCAACACTCGCCATTCACATCGCAGTTGAAGACGAGAGTTGTCACTAAGCTCAACATGTAGTCGGGACTCTCGAGTTGGCAGAGACATCTGAGGAATAATGCAGAAGATCTGCTTCCGAGTTCCAAGACCACATCGACACCTTCATACTCTCGGTACGGATTGATCGCAATAGCGATGTTGATGCGGGCCTGGTTGTGGGAGCCAGCGGCTGTCTTGGCATGTGCGAGTCGTTTGTACCTGGCGGCGACTGCTTGATAAGCGCCATGGGTAGACGTCCATACGGCAGGAGCCGACCAAACGAAAAGATCCGCAGCCTCAAGGTGGAATGATGTACTTGGGTCTGGAAGGATACCCGAGAGCGCAATGGCGTCTGCAGCGCGAGCTTTAATGCGCAATTCTCGAAGGTGGACAAGTGGGACTGGCTTGGACAACAGTGCTTCTTCCGCGACATGGTGCACGGCATCGATCACGATGACCTTCTCTAGAAGTGGTGATTCAAGAAGAAAGCCACGGAATTTGCTGAACGATAGATCCATGTCTTGAAGCTCAATGCTCTGGAGCAGAGGGAAAGGAGGTAAATGTAAGTGCTGTACCTCAACGCCTGTGATGGACAAGTTGACCAAGTCTGCATGAGGCACCAGCGTGAATAGGCAATCAAGAGCAAGTCCGTGATAACTGCCTTCCCTGACGCGAAGGACCCGTAAGCTCGACATATCCCTGGTACACTCCTCTAACGGACTCCACTTCGCGTGTGCACTAACGATTTTCCGACCCATGACGTCAAGCGAGTAAGCTCTGCCTAGGCAGTTCAGGATATGCTCTGGCACAGCCTTTCGCAACCTTGTGTGGTCTAGCTCAACATCCAGCAGACATGTGGCCGAGCACGTCAGAAACTTGGCGATGCACTCTGTCCTCCACGACAAGTCAATACGAGTCCAGAGTTCCGCGACATGCTCCAGGACGTTTCTAACACGACGAGAGATGGATGTGAGGGTGAAAACATTTCGACGCTGCTCTACTGCGCACGACGGCGACTGGGCGTGAACGACGTAGATCGCGATGTCAACGAGAAGTTCCTCGGGGAGCCCACCGAAGGGAGTTCGAGCATTTCGAGTCTCATTGATGTGGTAGCTGAATGTTTGCGGGGAACAGGGCTGAAGCGCCATGGGGAAAAAGGAGGAGGAAGAGAGGGGTCAAGGGCACGTGTTTACCATCGGCGCTTGAGGTGACTCGGCTGCAGCTGGCGCTAATCATGCTCTGAGTCTATACAAAGTGCTCTCATACAGCATGCCATCTCGGCTTCCGATCATACGTGAATGGTCTATTCTTAGAGCTCTGTCCAGCTAGTTCAAGTCTCTACTGATCGTTCGAGTCATCTTGTTTTCTCGAACTGCTGTATGCCTCCCAAGGATCATTGCCACGAGCCGCACAGGGTGTTCAACGTGTGCCGTCGCGCCATGTGACCAGCGGGGCTACACGCTCCGCCAAGAATCGCTCGAAGAACGGTTTGACGGCCTGGTTGCAGTATGCGAACTCGACGTGCTCGAGACTGCTCCACTTTGCGCACTGCTCGATGAAGATCTTCTCGAAACTAATCGGGTTTCCCCAGTAGAGAGATAGATCAACCGCGTTCTCTATAAGGACGTGCTGGATAGAAGGCAGAATGTGCTCCAACCCACTAGGCTTATTCACCGACACTTCAATGCCGGTATCATTCTCGAAATCGAGGACGAGGGTTGTGACGAGGTCCAGCACATGGTCCGATTCCTCTAGCTGGGCTTGACACCGAAAGAACACTGCAGACGATCTCTGTCCCAGTTCGATGATAGCAACCAGACGATGGAACTAGTGGTATGGTCGGATAAGCACCTTGATGTAGACATGTGCTCGCTGCTTCCAGGATCTGTCACTTCCCATTGTGTGCACCAATCGTTCATATCTGGCTGCAATCGGCAGGTACTCGCCACTCCAAGTTGACCATGCAGGGGGAGCCAATAGAATATCCGAGTCTTCAGCTTCGAAGCGGAATGATATACGTGGGTCCGGAAGTATGCGAGAAAGCATCTTTGCCTCTAGAATGCCATCCACAATCTCTAGCTTTTGGAGGCGATCCAACGTGACTGGCCCTGAGAAAGTGAACTCGTGAAGGCTCATGTCATCCAGTGCATTGATCAACCTGAGCCTTTCCAGGCTGGGCGAGCCCACAAGGAACTCATAGAGCTTATTACATGTGACTTCCGTGAAGTCCAATTCGAGAGTTCGAAGTAGTGGAAGGTGGGGCAAGCCAGCTAGACACACGATGTTCGTGAGTGACAGCCTATCCAAGTACGCATGCGATTTGAGTCCAAAAAATCTGGATAATTCGAGGTATCCGTGATTAGAGTCGTTTGTGATGGTCAACTCACGTAGTGATTGAACGTCGGCGGACCTCGAACGCTTGCCGCCGATGTACAGAACACTGAGTGCATACAGCAACACATCTTCAGCGCCGCCTCTAGCCAAAATCATACTGAGCGAGCGAGCCCTGCTGAGACAGGATGTGAAACTATCGGGTTAGGCCCTCTGGAGTTTGAACAAATCAACCTCAACATCCAGCGGATACGCTGTAGCGAGCGACATGAACTTATTGACATAGTCGTCCCCCCATGACAGGTCGACACGAGTCCAGAGTTCTGGAGCACGCTCTATGATGTCCCTGAGGCGGGATGAGATGGATGTGAGAGTGTGTAGTGCTCGGCGCCGTTCCACCGACGGGCTGACTTCGATGACCGCCTTCGCGATTTTGACCAGAAGTTCTTCGGGGAGACCACCCAACGACGAGATCAGGTTACGCAGATGGGAAAACCCATGATCCATGGTGCCAATGCAGATGGACAGTGAACCGGAGATGTGAGAGGTGGAAGTTTGAGGAAGGAGAGGCAGAATAGGCGCGCGACTCGTCACTCCAAATGACAGGCCACTGCAACAGTCGGATCTCAACCAAGCTAAGCTAATAGTATATACGCTCACGCCGCATCCTTCACGAGCTGCACCTCCCGATCGATCGCCTCCTTCAACTGCGCCGCCTGATCCGGCGTCTTCACGCGGATGTTGAAGTTGACCGGCTTGCCCTCCTCGTCGCGGCCGACGAACCCGACCGTCTTGTCCCGCAGCGTCGGATCCAGGCCATCGTACAGGCTGAAGTTCTGCACACGTATTCAGCCAGGCCGCACGTTCGAGAGATAGCGTCGCACTCACGATGACGATCTTGCCGGTGTTGCTGTTCCGCAGGAGCATCCGGCGCGCGGGGCTCTCCCTGTGCTTCTTCAGGCGGAGCATGCCCGCGCCGAGATCCGCCCAGTAACTCTTCTCCACGCCGTCCTCCGTCTTCTTCGCCATCCGGTACACCTTGGCCTTAATCGTGTGCGTCGTCTCCTCGTCCTCCTCGCCCTCGCCCTCGATGTCGTGCTGCGCGGGCGGGAACAGCGAGGACGCCGCATCGCCGTCTGCAGCCTCCGCGTCTGCTGCTGCGGGGGCAGGGGCGGCAGCAGCCGGTGCCGGCGCCGGTGCGCCCCAGGAGAAGGCGGACGGCTTGCCAAAGGGGGTGTCCCCGTTGAAGCTGAACGGCGTGCCAGACGAGGGCGTGAGCGCCGAGGCGCCGCCGAACAGACTTGGCGCTGACGTCGGCGCCGGTGCATCCGCATCCTTCGGCTTTGGCGCACCGAAGGTGCTCGAGGTGTCCGTGGACCCGAAGAGTGACTTTGGAGCGGACGATCCTGTGCTGGGCGGCTTGGTCGTCGCTGGCGCGGAGGAAGGGAAGCCAAAGGAGGGCGGCTTTGTCGCCGGCGTAGACGCGTCGGGCGTGGGCGCGCCCGAGAGTACGCCCGCGCCGAATGAGAACGGCGATGCGGCCGCGGCAGCGGGCTTGCCGAAGCCGGCGAACGCAGCGGGCGGTGTCGGCATGGCGAGGGCCTTCGGCGCGGCCGGTGATGCTGGGGCGGAAGATGCGCTCGCGGGGGTCTTGCGCGCGCCGTCGAACTCCTTCTGGATGCCGGCGCGGAAGTCCGCATACTTCTCGAGAAGCGGGCCGAGGTCGCCCGTGCAGTCCGCGTCGACCGCTCTGCGCATGCTCGCCAGCAGGCTCTCGTTCAGCCCGCGGAGCGAGCGGTAGTACTGCAGCTCTGAGTCCGACCCGGTGCTCTCCTCGCTCTTCTTCGACGTGCCGTTCGTGGACGGCGTGGGCTTGCTCGAGGAGGAGGACGAGAGAAGGGAGGCGAAGACGCTCGCGCCGGAGCTTGCTGATGCGGAGAGCGAGGGCGTGGTCGAGTCGGACATCGTGAAGGAGGGTGTGCCAGCGGGCTTGGCGGGAGCTGGAGCTAGTGCTGGTGCGGGAGCTGCTGCGGCGGGCGGGCCAGAGCTGGGCGGCTTCGGGTTGAAGCTGAAGGCCGACCCGCTGCCGGAGCCGAAGCCCGGAAATACCGGTTTTGGTGCCTATAAAGGAGGTCAAGCCGTGGTATTCCGAAGGAGACCGTATGCTCGTACCTCTGCAGCAGGAGCAGGGGCAACGGGTGTTGATGAGGCACCAAACCCTCCGAAGCCGGAAGCGGGTGCACCCTGCACCAGAGTTAGTATTAGGGTACCCTGGAGGTATTTGGGGGTACTAACACCAGTGGTGGAGCCTCCCCCAAAGCCACCAAAGCTGGTGAAGCCGCCAAACACGGGCTTGGGTGCCTGCGGCCCTCGTCAGCCCAAACTCCGGCTCAAGACTGACAGACGCGTCGTCGCACCTCGGCAACAGCGGGAGGGGCAGCAGTAGGTGTAGCTCCAAACAGAGAAGTACTCGCGGGAGTCGATGCGCCGAGGGTGGGGGCAGACGCGCCGCCTCGTGCACGTCCGGGCAGCTTGGCCATCCTAGACCGCCTCAGTCAAAGGCCCGAAGAGTTTGTACAAGATAGGCTTCTCACTTGCGACCCTCAAGCACGGCATCTGCTGCCCGCTTCATTCCTGTATGTCTTTAGACTCTAGTACGCAAGTCCATGCATGGAACGCACCCTGGCCTTCCTGCGAGCATGGTCAGCGGCAAGCAAAGAGTGTGTGAGAATGTACAGACCTCGACCTCTTCCTCCTCTTCAGCGCCATCCCGCACAAGCTGCTTTTCTGCGCCGCGTTTCATAGCAAGTGTGTGTTTGCCTCAGACGCGTCGCGTGAGTGAGGACAAGTTGCGAACGGTCACCTGACCTCGACGACGTCGATCACGTATTGTTTCCATTTATGGTTTGAAGTGCGGCCTCTTTCATTGCCGGTCACGACTCTTCCAGCCGCCCTCCTCACTTCCCGTACGCGTCCTCGGGCCGCAGCGTACCTCGAGGTGTTCACTCCGCCTTCTCTTCCTTCCTCCCTCGACATCGCTGTAACTTTCTCGTGGTCTTCAACGCCGTCGTCCCCGCCATCTCCGGATCACCTGTACAATGTCCTCCTCGTCTGCGACGGGGGCGAGCTCTCGTTCGCCGTCGCCGGCTACGCCAGAGGCTTCAGATGACCTCGCCCATGTGCTCATGCCTGGCGACGAGTACCCGTGGCTGGCGTCCTCGCCTGTAGCGCGCCCAACCACCTGGGACGGCAGGCCCACCGCCGCCGCACCGAAGGCTCTTGCAACGCTCTCCATGCACGATCTGCTCCAGGACAGTGCGCTCGAAGAGTGCGTGGCATGTCTCGTGCGCTCATATGTTCTGGACTTACCATTCCTCCAGCTCGATATCGCCCTCTGACCACCTTCCACCTCCTGCCACGTTCCTCGACGGCTCGGCGTACGGCTTCGACGCCAGCCTGTTCGGCGAACTTGCCCTCCTTCAACAGTCCGTCCCATCCGTTCCAGCACCCGAATCTTCGTTCGGTCCTTCCTCCGACGGTACCCCGCCGCCACACCCCGTCGTCTACCCCCCGAAGGCCATCTGCCAAAAGTCCGCGAACCCGTCCTATCCATCCATCTTCCCACCCATGCTCATCTCTTATCCAGCCTTCCGCTCATCATGCCGGGCATGCCCAAGGGCGGGACCAAGTCCCGGGTCGAAACGCAGATCCGTGTTGTGCTCGATCTCGCCAGCGCCGAGCCCGCGGCCGAGGGCGCCGAGTACAACCGCGTCGGCAGCTGGAAGTGGATCAAGCTGCCCAAGGGCACGTCCACGAAGAAGCGTGCTCGTAAGGCGGCGAAGATCGGTAGGCTCTTTTTGCTTCACTGGTTCGGGAGGCCTTCCTTCCTGATAAGCTCGCGCAGAACCCACGGCTTCCGACATCCTCACGCTCTCTGCGGACGTGACGTGCGCCTCGCCACCGTTCACCCCCGTCCTCAGCTGTATCACATGTCAAACGCGAGAGGTACTGTCTTCGTGTGCCCTCCTGAACTCACTGGTCTGACTGTCTGGGCAACAGGCGAAGCGGCTGGCGCGGAAGATCGCTGCACGGGTGCGGCCACCGCGATCAGACTCGGACGACGGCATGGAAGAAGACGGCCCTGCACCCAAGGGCGAGGACACGTCGAGCATCGTCCAGTTCAACTGTCCCGAGCTCCTCGACTTCGGCACGGGCTCGACGCTCCTCCCGCTCCGGATCACCTGCTACTGCCGGCACCACCGCGAAAAGGTCGGCTTCCGCGTCACGTTCACCCTCCGTGACGACGCCGGGCGCATCGTCGGGACGGGCACGACCCCGCCGATCATGATCACGGACGACCACAAGACGGGTAACACGACGCGCAAGAAGTCGGGCGAGGCGTCGCCTGGGACCGTCGGCGGGCAGAAGGATAGGAGCGGGTCCGCTCGCGTTCGCGCCAAGCCGTACGAGGTGGCGAAGTCGGGGCCGCGGAAGGCGAGCACGACGGGCTCGCCGTCCTCTGCGCTGCACTCGCTGCCGGACACGCGGGCGCCCAGCCCCGCGGACTTTACGCAGTCTGCCCTCTGGATGCAGGCGATGGCTGGCTCGGCCGAGTGGGGCGGGATGTCGCCTGTCGGCACGAGCCCAAGTCCCTCCGGATTGCTCAACAGGTCCATTCCGTTGCCTGCCTCGCCACAGCGTGACTTCGACAATACGTCAATGATGCCCTTGAGCATCACGATCCCTTCGTCCGTGACGTCCATGGCGCCACCGCTGGCCTTCTTCCCTGCACCGGGCAGCACATCCTTCCTCACCTTACCAACGCCGGTCATCCACCGCGTCGTCCCTTCGAAGGGGCCGACATCCGGCGGCACAGAGGTGACCATCCTGGGCAGCAACTTCCAAGCTACCGCGGACATCAAGTGTGTGTTTGGAGATGTTGTCGCGTCGTCGACTCAGCGCTGGAGCGACAATACGCTCGTGTGTATCGTACCACCTCGGGCCATCCCCGGTGTTGTGTCAGTTTGGATTGAGGGACATCCGGTCGGTCCGGACAACGCCTCGCCTCCGGCCTTCACATACGAAGACGAGAACGACCGAGCGCTGTGAGTTACAGGACATTATCCAGCCTGAGAGGATACTGACACACTCCTTAGCATGGAGCTCGCACTCCAGGTCTTGGGCCTCAAGCTCACCGGCAAGGTGGAGGACGCCAAGAACGTCGCCCTCCGTATCGTCGGCAGCAGTGCGGCAGACGCCAACCCCAGCGTCGACATGCAGCTCTCCGGCGGCTCCCAAACGCAGCCGATGGTGATGAAGATCCTGTCTGTGCTGGACGTCGCGGTGGCGGGTGCGGCGGCCGTACAAGTTGCCGACGTCATCTCGCTCCAAACGGCGGGCGGCCAGTCGCTGCTGCACCTGGCGACGATCCTCGGCTTCACGGACGTCGTCGAGCTCCTGCTCAAGCACCGCATCGACATCGACCTCCGTGACAAGAACGGGTACACGGCCCTCCACTTCGCCGCCGTCGGCCGGGCCGTGACATGCGCCCGTCGGCTGCTGTCTGCGGGAGCGGACACGGAGATTGTCGACGCTCGTGGGCGCACGGCTCGCGACCTAGGCCCGGAGCACTTCTTCCGTGGCCTGCGCGTGACCACGTACCAGTCCTCGTCCCATCGCGCCCAGTCGGACGAAGAGGCCGAGCTCGGGGACAACGAGGACGAGTCCGACGGCGAGCGCGTCGTGCTCAGCAAGCGGCGTGCGCGGCGCAAGTCGTCGCTCGTCCCGGCCGAGCCGACGCGCGAGAGCGACCAGGACACAGTCGTGCCCCCGCCCTCCCCACCCCCGCCGCCGACCGACGAGAAGCGTTCGCTGCTCGCGTACGCCGAGTTCGTGCAGCGCACGCTCGCGCACCTCTCGACGGACAAGCTCTCGCTCGCGACGGTCCCGCAGCTGCTCGTGCCGTTCATGCCGGGCCTGCCCGTGTTCCCGGTGCTCGTGCCGCTGCCCGCGTGGCCCGCGTTCCTCGACAAGCGCTCGCCGTCCGCGGACGCGATCGAGCCGCCCCGCCCCGCGTCGTCCGTCGCGGCCGCGATGCGCGCGGCGCAGGAGTGGCTCGCGGTGTGGGAGAAGCTCCGCGTGTACGGCCCCGAGGCGGAGCACATTCCGCCGCCGCCGGTGTACACGCCGCGCGCGCAGGATAGCCCGGCGGAGCCGGCGGCCACGGAGCCTGCCGAGGGTCCGGGCCCGTCGGCTCCGGCGCTGGAGGCTCGCCTGGAGCGCGTCGCGGTGCAGCTCGGATCGTCCTCGGAGGTCGAGACCAGCGAAGTCGCCAGCCCGCCTCGAGAGCACCGGGTCGCTCGTAAGCAGGCAGCGAAGATCGTGCCGAAACGTAAGTATCCAGATTATCTTTCTTCGCGATGTCTTGGTCTGACAGTCTGCGCAGAGGATCGCATGCTCTTCTTGTTCTGGCTTCCGATGCTCTTCGGTAAGTCACATTCTGTTCGCAATCGAGGCTGCTTACTCATATCACCAGTTGGCTTTGTGTGGGCATGCTTCACCGCCGTCGGTGTGGCCATCCAGGGGATGGTAGAGATGAAGACTGGGTTCCGGTTCTGAATGCTAACACGACAGCTTGGTTGATTAAGAAATTGAGATAGACATTACTGTACGCTTTGTTTTTCGTCGATCGTGGATATATGTATGCGACTCTGTCCGTTGTGCTCATAGACCGACTTGAACACATGCCCGAGCGCCACACTCTGGCTTGCCTCCTTCCACCATGTCCTCGACTATCCTCCGCGTCGAGCATGTCCTCGCCAGGTACTCTCGTGCCAAGGCTGGACCGAACAATCCGAAGGAGCTCCAGTGGGAGCGCCATCAGCAGCCCACGATCAAGCTGTCCATCGACACGGCCAAGTCGCCCGCCGGCGTCCTCGAATCCGTTCGCCTGCGGATAAAATGGACGATGGAAGGGAGCGCTGGACCCCAGGCCGTCACCTTTGTACGTGGACAGTAATCTACATTTTATTAGGCGCCGTGCTGACTATATGCGCATGGCAGGAAGACCTCGATCTATTGGCATTCTCGCGCCCGGCGCACGCACCCCGCGATCCTCGAGGGCCGGCTCTCAAAGCGGTCTATCAAGACAACTTGGTTGGGATGTGCTACTGGGACCCCGTCTCCGCTGTGCTCGACGATTCTATCACTCCGGTATTTCCTTTGTGGTGAGTCCACCTGTGCATGCATGCGTCCTGACTGCGTGCTCCGAAGACACTGCGCCGGTTCCAAATGGTCTTTGGGTCGGCGGAGGCTACTCGGCAAGTTGTGCGGACTCTCGAAGTCGTTTGCAGCTGTAAGCTGGCGGGGCCGGTAGCCAAACGCAGAGCGACGGCCAAAGCGAGTCAGGCTCCATCACAGCCCGTCCTCCCTAGACCTCAATCTTCTGACCCAAATTCACGGGGTCGCACGCCAAGCTCGTCGATGGCCCCTGGTTGGTCGAGGTCTACGCAAGTGGAGAGTGACTGTATGCTCTGCGATTTAGACCGTGACCATACCAGTTGACAACAGACTTGCCTCTAGCCACCCGCTACCTTCAGAGCTCTCAAGAGACCGCGATATCCTCGCATCGCAGACCAACCTCGCCGCCTCTCGCTCACCTACGCCGACCTATCAGTCCATCTCCTTCTGCTCACTTCTCGACCCCGCCGCCACCTCGCAAACGATCTGATCACATGCCGCCACCACCTCTTCCGGCGTCTTCTCCACCCAGAAGTACACATTATGCAGAGGACGTGTACTCCAGCCCGGCCGGACGTCCGCTTGCTCGTCCCATGTCCTCGATGGATTTCTCGTCCCCTTCCCCCGCTTCGTCGCAACCTCGTCCGCACGCCAGTCGCTTCGCCACATATTCTCCACCAAGCCATGATCGTGCTTCTCTTCCTGCGTCCCAGCGGCCCTCTCCACCTCGTACACCTGAACGGGGCCCCGCACATCGCTACACGCATAACTATTCCACATCTACTCCTGTCTCATCATCTCAGCATTTCCCAGTGAACACTGTACTTGCCCTTCCTGACCACCTCGTACCTCCTCCTCCTGCCCTCCTGCCTCCTCCCCCGTCACCACCTTTGGAGGGTCTGTCGACTGAACAGTTTGAGGACCTTGTCGCTCAGGTCATCATGGACGACGGTTTCGAAAACTTGGTGATCCAGTACGGTATCTGTCTACCCAATTGCTGATGTACGTTGCAGATGATGCGGTTGGATGCGACATGGAGGCTCAAAGGACTGTTTCCATAAAGTTTGCTACATTACATCACTACTACTTAGTACAATACATGCCCTGATAAACCAACGAGAGGGATGAACACATGGATGCGAGGATATTCGGCGTTTCCAGAAGAATGCGAAGGGAAAGTGAAACGGGTCGTAAAAATCGTGAAGATGATGATCCTCTCGAACTCTTCAAAACTCAAGAGAGAGTCGTGGCGGGTAGGGTGAGACACGATCTTCGGACAATTTGCCGAAGTATCCAAAGTCCATGCGCGGCTCGTTCGGCGGAGTCCCGGGCATGCTCTCCCCATCCACACTGGTCTCCCCTGCGTCCGTGCTCCCGTCCGCGTCGTCATAGTCGTCGTCTGACTCGCCCAAGAAGTTCAGGTGCAGCACCCGTGCGAGCTCGGGGGTGCAATGTCTGCGTACGCTCCGCTTGGCTGTGGCACGTGTGGGCGAAGGCGGGAGCTCGTAGGCTGGGGTGCAGACTGCGAGTGCTTGCGAGAAGCGCGCGCTGCCTGAGACGTCAAAAGGGGCGAGGTCAAAACTGGTCTTTCTTGGCCGGGGGATCGGTTGGAGGAGAGCACTCGTGTGATGGGGAACAGGGGCCGTGGACGGGGGAGCACGGACGGGATATGATGAGATTGCGTCGTAGTTTGGCCGGGGCTGCGCAAGTGGTCAGGACATGAAAGATGGACGCTGGACGTATGGAACGCACTGGACATGAATCGTACTCCTGGGAACCGCCGAACGGGAGCTTGTGGTGTAGAGGTGTCTTTGGTTCGTCCGAATCCGGCACTGATGACGGGCGACCGACTGTGAAACATTCGGCCATATCCCTAAATCCTTGAACCGTCGCACAGATAACTTGGTCGAACCCGTGAGAGAGTGTACACGACAGGCATGAGCAGCGTCTACGCGTCGATGAGTCTTCGCACTCCATAGGCAGATGAGATGAGGCGACGTACTTGCTCTCTGTGCGCATATCGCGCTTGAACAGCTTCACCAATCCAAACATGCAGCATCCGAAGCTGAGCAACACCACCAGGCTTATCATCAGATACATCATCCGCAGGTCGAGGTCGTGCTTGAGGTCGTCGCAGAAGGGGAGTGAGGCTGCACGAGACCCTCGCCTGCGAGCTCGTCGAGATCAAGCGAAAGGAACGTGTCGCCAGCGAGTCGAACACGCATATCAGCGCCTCATGCCGCTTATATGTGCTCGGACCCGATGTGGACGGCGACAAAGGGATGGTTCAGAGGGCATGCGGCGAGGCGTCCGGTGAGACTGAAGGGTCGACATCTCTCAGTCTCTCTTTCTCTGCTCATAACGTTCTGGCTTGCAGCTCTGGACTGCTCCATGATTGCGTAGTTGCTCGGTGTCTGCCCAAGACCGCGTGGTGGTCGGAAGGAAGTCAACGCAACGCGAGAACACGTGAGCGCGAAGCCTCTTGCGCTCTTACCATTCCTGACTCCACTTTCCCGTCTATCTCTATATATCTGGTATCTCTCGGAAGAAACAGGGCGTGGCGATGTCCATATCAGAAGACCATCTCGCTGTTCAGCCTGTCCTCTCGATTGTTCACCGCTTTCCAAACGAACTTTTGGTCGACATTGCGGAGTGTGTCCTCGGCCCGTATCTGATTCCCATGAGAGAGTACAAACAAGAGGACCTCAATCAGGTCGGAGCCGAACACCAGAGCTCGCTACAAACCCTCGTCTCGATTTGTCGCTATCTGCGCACAGTCTTCATATCAACACCAAAACTGTGGAATCAGATTTGGTCGAAGTCGCCAGCCACATGGACCGCTCGATGCCTCAGGCAAACAGCTGGTCTCCCGCTGAGGATCAGATTTGATATCTGTGCCATACATCGTATTCCGGGGGATCTGATAGTGGAGTACATATCCAAAGCAATCTCGCTCGAGATGATGGGAGAGCCCAGGCACGCTCAAGTTCTATCCAATATATTGGGCAACTGCCGTCAGAGAGACCTCCCTGATCTACGGATTTTTGCCATCATGGGCCACTGGTCTCGAGATGTTCCGATCCTCGACTCCGATATGCTCTCGCCCGCGACTTGCGCGAGGCTATCCACTCTTACTCTCTTTGGCGTGGACGTGGTCAATTGGCCGCACCTCCCTGCTGTAGAAAAATTACATCTCAAGAGTACACGCATGAATATGCAGCATCTGAGGCAGTCTCTATTGCACTGTCCTCAACTGAGACATATTTGGCTGTGGTTGGCGATCAAAAGGGGAGACCAACCAGCAGTCTTGGCTCTCGCACTCACAGACTTTCCACATCTTACGCGTCTTGTCATCTACGACACTCATCAGGGGTTACCAGCTCTCGAATTTATGCTCCCCAACCCCAGCCAAGCGCTACACCTTGAGGCCGTTTTGGACACAAGCGTCATAGACCCAAGCTCGTATGCATTCATCTCGAAAAAGATATTCCAATTCTGGAAGACTGCATGCATCTCAGCAAATCCTCTGATTGGATGTGCATTGGTTCGCTTGAAAGATATGGAAGGCGAGGAAGAAGCTCACGAAAATGAAGCGCTGGACAATAATACAAGCATTCGGGCTGTCCTAGAGCTCTCCTCTAGTGCCTCGTCTAGTCGTTTCTGCAACATATCCTACCTCTACTTTCAATGCGAGGCCTTGAATACTGCAGATGATTATGCTCTGGGTGCCATCCTGATCCTCACCATGATCGAGTATCGATCAAGAGAGGATCACCCCTTGCGAATACCCACCTCAAAGATATTACAGATCTTTCCGTGTATTGAGCGCATCCAACTATATTATCTAGGTGCTGGGCCATCGCCGGACTTTGAAAGCTGGATACTCAACCCCACGTGCAATTGGCCACGACTACGTTCTATAGGAATTTTTCAGTGCCACGAGAACTTCCGGCCCCTGTTCTCCAGACTGAAGGGGTGCAGACCAGAGCTATCGGTTCTTTGGTCCGAAGAAGAGATTGAGACGCATCCGGGATGGCCTTACGACGTTTGATCATTTGCCGTGCAGCTTGGAGACTCTTGAAAGTGTTTTAATATGTGAGGCTCTGAGTGCCATGCAGTACGTAGCTCCGACGAGATGACAAACAGAAAACGATGTATGTTCAGTGAGTGTCGTCAGTATTGTGTTCTCGACTCCTCTTGGCTTCGGTTAGTGACAAGCGAGACTACCTATGTTGTAAATGGAGTCTCTGCGCGCAAGTGCTTGTGCAACGAAGGGTGTGGCGGCGAAGATGTGCCGAGAACACGCGGTTCCGTTGATATCATTAACAAGATGATTTTATCGTCATCATCACTGATGATCACGTGCCACAAAAGCACCTTGTCATCGCTCCCCATTCATCGATTGCGTTTCCTCGCCGAGCCCTCGCACAACCTCACATCTAAAGCCATGGAACGGGCTCAGAAGTATCCGGCATCTTTGCCCACCTCGCTCATCGACCTACCTGACGAACTCCTGATATACATCGTCCAACTCGCAGTGCCTGTGAATAACTGGGACCCCCAGGATACACCAGATCGCGGAGATCAGTCGGATTCCGAGGACAATAAGGAGCTTACAGGTGAACAGATACTGGCATCTATCTCATCCGTATGCAAGCGGATCCGTGACGTGGTCGTGAACGACCCTGACCTGTGGGCGACCATCGACCTGGACGGCCCTCAGACTTTGGCTGAATGGAACGCCTTGTGTCTCGCCCGATCCGCTTCGTCCTCGTCGCTCAACATTCGCGTGTCTCTCGGACGTGAATCGGCTGCGGCGTGTAAGCGGGCCGTCTCGGTGTTCCCAAGGATCACAAAACTCTGTGTCGTGCTCATGGAAGAGCGTCTCTCAAGAGTGCTCCGGAAGCGTCTGTATGCGGGTGAGATGTCCATGCTGCGCGAATTGATCATATGGAGTCCAAGCCCTCTTTGAGTATGGGCATGAAGGAGGCAAGCTACTTGACAGCCGGATCCGCCGCACACCTCACCAACCTGTCCCTCGGGTTCATTCCTATACCTTCCCTTCCGCATCTCCCCACTCTGAGCTCGCTGAAGCTCCTACACAACCACAGAGCCACCGCAAAGAAGATTCACCAAGTGCTCAGCGATGCACCTCGCTTAGAGTCGCTCTCCGTCCGGTATGATGCATTGATAGATCCCGAAATCGACGGAGATGCAACTTTGCTTGCGCTCAGCGTCGCCCTCCCCCACCTCCAGACCCTCGGGATCCTCGGTGACACCCGCTGCGTTGCGATTCTGCTGCACATGATCGTGTGTGAGCCCCGGGCGCTTACCCTCCGCGTGTCCAACCACCTAGGGGTCGCATCAGAGGCCTGATCTTCTGTCTCGGGCTACTGCGGGAGCGTCATGCGGCAAGTGCAGCAGATTTGGGCGACGTCCGCCGCCCGCGCCGGCCTGGCGCTCCCATTTCCGGCGGGTACGGTGTGCTTAGACGACGGGACCCTCCGCTTCGAGGGCGGTGTGCCTCAGCAGCTACACGTAAATTGTACGGTGGCCTGCGGTCCGCTCGTCGATCGCGATCCGCTGCTCGACCGTGTGGTCGCCGTCGAGCTGTGGTGTCGCAAGGAGAAAGTGGTCCCGCTGCCTAACATGGCTGTTCTCCCTGGGGCCCGCACGCTCGTCGTTGGCCAAGCAAATGATATAGCACTGGAATCCCCGGAAGGGTTGGCGGCGCTGGCACGCCTGCGGGAATGGATCACGCAGCGCCACGCGGACGGGGATCCACTCGACGAGATCCGGTTCCAGGGGGCGCTGGCGAAACAGTGCCGTTTCTGGAATCATATCCAAGAACAAACTCGTGCGCTCTGTTGTCATTCGGTAGCCAGTCGAAGGTTTTGTGCGTCTACTGTACCTGGTCGATCATTAGTTCAGGGGGTAGGCGATGCGACTTTTTGTCCACCTACGGATTTGCTCATCAGTGGCGCTCGGAGATGTCGCAGGGCTGTATTTTGTTTGCCTTGAAATAGTCAAGTGTACGTGTCAACTGACGTTCATGCATTCATGCCTTATCGCATGTATACCGTCAACCCTCCCAAGGCTCATGCCACAGCTTCGACCCCCGACCCACCAGGCACGCCCCCCGCGCCGGCGCCCGCCTGGCCCGGCACCCGAAAGTCGAATCCCTCCGCGCGGAAGCGCTCAAGGTCCTCCTTCCCGTCCGCCATGCCCGCCAGGTCCTCGCGGTCCATCATCCGAAACACGCGCGCAAGCGTGCTCCAGCACTGCTCGCTCCTCTCCCCCTCCTGTCCCGCGAGCGCGTCCAACAAATGCTCGGCCGCCTCGCGATGCGCGCCGACGTTCAAACACGCGACCGCGACATTATACACCGCGCGCGTGTACGCCGGGCGGAGGCGCAGCGCCTCGCGGTACGCGCCGAGCGCGGCCTCGGGCGCGGCGCCGTTGCTCAGGCAGGACCCGTAGCGGTTCCACAGCCGCGCGTCGCCCGGGCGCGCTCCGAGGGCCGCGCCGAAGCACTCGCCCGCGCGCGCGTACTCGCCCCGCGCGTAAAGCAGCGCGCCCAGCGCGGCCTGCACGTCCGCGTCGACCGCCCCGCCCGCGGCGTGCTGTGAGCGCGCGAGAGAGGTGAACGCCTCGGTGAGCAGCGGCGTGCTGTGCCACGCGCTCTGGCGCGTGCTCGCCAGCGTCTCCGCGGATACAGGATGGTCCGGGTAACGCGCGCGCAGCCAGCGCAGGAGGAGCGCGTTCGCGCCGCGGTCGTACGCCTCGTTCGTGTAGCTGATCGCGAGCGTGAGCATCCCCGCGCCGGGCGCGCCGCCCGCCTCGGCGGCCGCGACGCCGGCCGCGAGCGCCTGCATCGCGGGGAGCTCGCGCTCGTCCATGCTCCGCGCCTCGCCGAGCAGCAGCCACGCCTCGTACCCGCCCGCGCCCGGCTCGTCGCGCTGGAGGGCCGCCTCGAGCAGGCGCGCGGCGTCTGTGAGCGAGCCGCCCGCGGCGAGGAGCGTCTTGGCGTCGGCGAGGAACGCGCGTGGCGGGCCCGCTAGGTGCGGGTTGCCCTCCTCTGTGCACGTGTTAGCGCGGGGCAAGGGGGAAAGGGGGAGGGGGGGCACCGAAGACGTAGGTGCCGAGGTCGGGCACACCCTCGTCGTCGAACGTGCTCGGGCGCTCGAGCAGCGCGTCTGCGCCCGCGCCGTGCTCCCATGCCTGCTGGAGCCCGACGCCGTAGTCGTACTCGCCGTCCTCGCGCTGCGCGTCCATCCACTGCTGGAACTCGGCCTCGTACGCCGCGAACTCGTCCACATCCAGGGGCTTCTGGTCCACCTCCTCGATGTGCGCGGACGGCGCGAGGGTCGAGGAGGCCAAAGAGTCGGAGAGCGCGGCGAACGCGGCGTCGTAGTCGATCGGCGGCGCGGCGCGCGCCTTGCCCTTGTCCTGCTGCGCGAAGGACTGCTGCGCGAGGTAGGCGTTGATCCCGCCGAGGCCCATCCCGCCCATGCTCGCCATGCTCCCCGTCGACAGTGCCGCGGGCATCAGCGCCGGCGGCGCCATCGCGCCCGCGGGCTCCGGGGAGAACTCGGCCGCCCAGCGCGCGGACGGCGGCGGCATGACGTGCGCCTGGCCCGCGGCCGTCCACGTCGGCTGCGGCTGCATCTGCAGCGGGAGCGGCATCGGCGCGCCGCCGAAGGAGCCCAGGCGCGGCGACGGCTCGGCGAAGAACTGGTGGATGTGCGCGGCGTCGCGGTCCTTGATCTGCGCGGCCGCGCCCGGCAGGTGCTGCAGCTGTTCGTGCGTTCATGCGTGAGCGGGCGCATGGGGAGGGGATGTGCATACGCGCGAGGAGGACGCGCCCGAGAGGCGGTCGGCCTGCAGCGAGCGGTCGGCGTCGGCGTGCTTGAGCACGGCCGCGAGCGCGCTCGGCGCCGCGCAGTCCGCGCCCGAGATCAGGCCCGGCAGCGACATCGGGTGTATGCGGCCGGCGTGGGTGGATGTATGCGGTCGGCTCGGGAGCTTGGGTGGGTGTAGACGGGGACGATCTGCTCGTCGCGGGACGCTGAGCAAGCTCCGGCGCCACACGCCCCTCACCATGCTCCGGCTCGCAGCACGCACCACGCTCCGGCGCACGTACGCGAGCGCCGCGGGCCCGCAGACGCTCGTCCTGCTCGAGCACCGCGACGGCGCGCTCGACAACGGCTCGCTCGCCGCCCTCACCGCTGCCCAAGAGCTCGGCGGGCTCGTGCATGCGCTCGTGCTCGGCACGCCCGAGACCGTCCCCGCTGCGCTCGCCGCCGCGCAGAAGTGCGCTTGCATCCATCCATCCGTGGTATGATATATGCTGATGGATGCGCCAGGCTGCCGGGGCTGACGAGCGTCCTGCACGCCGCGCACGCCTCGTACGCCGCTTTGCTCCCCGAGGCGCTCTCGCCCCTCCTGCAGGGCCTCCTGAAGACCGGCCGCTTCACGCACGTCGCCGCAGCACACAGCGCGCCCGCCAAGTCGCTCCTCCCGCGCGTCGCAGCCGCGCTCGACGTCCCGCACCTCAGCGACGTGACCGCGCTCGCGCACGACGCGGGCTCCGGCGCGACGACGTTCACGCGCCCCGTCTACGCCGGCAACGCGATCAGCACCGTTCGCGCGCCGGGCGGCCTGTCGCCCAAGGTCTTCACCGTCCGCGCGACCGCCTTCGCCGCTGCCGAGCTCTCCGGGGGCTCCGCGTCCGCCGAGGAGGTTGAGGCGGTCCAGGCGGAGGCATGCCCGACGGAGCACCTCGAGACGCGCCTGACGAAGTCGGACCGCCCCGAGCTCGGCGCCGCCGCGCGCGTCGTGTCCGGGGGCCGCGCGCTGAAGAGCGCGGAGACGTTCGCGGGGACGCTCTACCCGCTCGCGGACGCGCTCGGCGCGGCGGTGGGCGCGAGCCGCGCGGCTGTCGACGCGGGCTATGCGGACAACTCGCTCCAGGTCGGGCAGACCGGCAAGGTCGTTGCGCCCGCGCTGTATGTTGCACTCGGGATCAGCGGCGCGATCCAGCATTTGGCGGGGATGAAGGATAGCAAGCTTATTGTTGCGGTTAACAAGGTGCGCTCATGCGGGACGGGGAAAGGGGGCTCAAAGCTGATGCTTGTGCAGGACCCGGACGCGCCGATCTTCCAGGTCGCGGACGTCGGGCTCGTCGCGGATCTGTACGAGGTCGTGCCGCAGCTCGTCGAGAAGCTGAACGAGGAGTGATTCGCGCAGTATCAATACTGTGATGAAATGGCATGCATTGAAGTTCAACCATCTACCGAATGACAACAGAGCGCACGAGTTGGTTCTGGGATATGGATTCCAGAAACGGCACTATCTCGCCAGTGCCCCCCTGGAACCGGATCTCGTCGAGAGGATCCCCATCCGCGTGGCGCTGCGTGATCCATTCCCGCAGGCGTGCCAGCGCCGCCGCCCTGTCCGGGGTGCCCAGGGCCATGTTTGAGTGGCCAACGACAAGTATGCGGATCCCAGGGAGAATAGCCATGTCAGGCAGCGGAACCACTTTCTCTTTGCGATACCACAGCTCGACGGCGGCCACACGGTCGAGCAGCGGATCGCGGTGGACGAGCGGGCCACATGCCATCGTGCAATGCACCTGGAGCTGCTGAGGCACAGCGCCCTCAACGCGGAGGTTCCCGTCGTCTAAGCACACCGTACCCGCCGGGAAAGGGAGCGCCAGGCCGGCGCGTGCGTTGGCCGCAGCCCAGATCTGCTGCACCTGCCGCATGACGATCCCGTGATACCCCGAGACGGAGGACCAGCCCTCTACTGCGGCCCGCGGGTAGTTGTCCTCGCAGACAGTAAGCGTCCGGGGCGCATACACAATCATGTTCAGCAGAACCGCAACGCAGCGGATGTCGTCATGAATCTTGAGGGTCTGGAGATGAGGGAGGGCGACGCGCAGCGCAGGCAACCTTTTCTCTCCGTTGATTTCGGGATCGTGTAGTACGTCATGTTGGATGAGTAGTGACATCAAGAGAGGTGCATCGCTGAGAACTTGGTGGATCTTCTTTGTGGTAGCTTGATTGCATGAGAGCTCCAGCAAGCTCAGTGCGGGAAGATGCGGAAGAGAAGGTATAGGAATGGACAGGAGGGTCAGGCTGGTGAGCTTAACGGCGGATCCGGCTGTCAAGTACTTTGTCTGCGTCGTGCTCGGATTGATGAGGCGCCTTGGACTCAACACAACCAGTAAGTGCAGCATAGACATCTCCCCCGCATACAGACGCTTCTGGAACGCTTTTGAGGGACGTTCTTCCATGAATATGACACATAGCTTTGCGATCCTTGGGAACACCGAGACGGCCCGCTTGATCGCCGCAGCCGAGTTATATCCGAGAACCAAGTGAATGGTGAGCGACGAGGATGAAGCTGATCGGGCGAGACACAGGTCGTTCCATTCAGCCGAAGGGCCGTTCAGGCTGATGTTCGCCCACAGGTCAGGGGCGTTCACGACGCGTCACGGATCCTTTTGTAGACGGATGAGATTGATGAGAGTATTTGGTGCCCTGTAGGCTCCTCATCTTCCTCGGAATCCGACTCATCATCCTCGGAATCCGACTTGGGTTCCTCGGAATTCGACTCAGGTTCCTTGGAATCCGATTTAGGTTCCTTGGAATCCGATTTAAGTTCCTCGGAATCCGACTCATGTCCGCGATCTGGTACATCCTCATCCTTGAGCTCCCAGCGATTCACGGGCACCGCGAGTTGGACGATGTATATCAGGAGCTCGTCAGGTAGGTCGATGAGCGAGGTGGGCAAAGATTCCGGATCCTTCTGAGCCCGTTCCATGGCTTTAGATATGGGCTTGTGCGTGGGCTCGGCAAGGAAACGCAATCGATGAATGTGGAGCAAGGACAAGGCGCTTTTGTGACACATGATCATCGATGAATGAGCCTTGGGATGGCTGATGGTACGCATACGACAAGGCATGAATGAATGGATGAGATGTCGCGATGCAGAACATGACATCCCTTATCACCAGACTTTGGGCCGAAATATCCGCCGGCGGGTAGTCGTGGTGATGTACCGTACACATCATCGATTTTGGCCTTCGCTCTCTGCCCGCCGCCCGTCCTCCTTACTACCTATCTCTCTGTGTCCACGGTTCGACGCAACAACGACGACGACAGAACATCCGCATCAAAACACGCTACTCAAGCACGGTCGTCACCAGGCTCGGGCTCCCACACCACAGACCGCGCGCGTTGCTGGAGCACAAGCGCGTCGCAGAGCTCCTTGGTCGCGTCCGCGCACCGGCAGAAGCGGATCTCCTCAAGCGGCACCTGGCGCCAAAGCCACTCCGTCAGGGCCTCCAGGTTCCGCGTACCCAGGTCGTGGATGATGAGGGTGCGCAGACCGGGGAGAACGGCCAAGTCGAGCTTCGGGATCAAAACGTTGCTGCAGTTCAGGCGGAGGGTGGGCACGCGCACGAGCAGTGGGTCGCTCTGGGCGAGCTCGAGGGAGCATGGGGTTCTGTAGCTGAGCGTGCGGCCGGGTGGGGCGATGCCTGTGAAGTCGAGGACAGTTTCGCTGCGAACGTCGCGGATGGTGTGGGTGTTCTTCCCGTATGGGAAGGGCGAGTCGGTGGCCGCCCAAGCTTGAATCAAAGATTGTATGACCAGCCCGTTGTACCCGTCGATGGACGACCACACTTCCCATTGGACGTCCCACGGCGCGATCGTGACTGCGTTGGGCAGTGCCGAGAGCATGTGGAGCACGAGTGCGATGTGCGCGGCCAGGCCGGCGAGGTGCAGTTTCGCGAGACGCGGCAGGGTGACCTGGCTCGGCAGGGCGGGCAGAGTCGGCGCATCGTCCGATGTGAGCTCTGGGTCGTCCATTTCCCCGTGGAGAAGGGAGAGCGACACAAGTTGTGGGGTGTTCGTGAGCGCGCGATGGAGCGCAAGCGCCGTGTACTGGCAGTTCTCGAGCTCCAGAGAAGCAAGGGCGGGCAGGAGAGGCAGGCCGTCGATGATCATCTTGAACAGATACAGGTGGGCGAGGTTGGGCGTAGAGCCTTCGCTCAGACATTGCAGATGGCTCGTGACGACCCCCATCTCCACATAGCTGACTATGGTCAGGGAATTGAGCAATGTAAGCTCGTGCGCATACATGTCTTCCTGGAAGGGGTCCGACAGGTAGTCATCCCTGATCTCAACAAAGAGCTTCGCGATCCGCGGCAGCGCAGCGACGATGTTGTCCGTGTCGTCCCACCCGGGCACAGACAAGCTGACCGTGAGCGGACAAGGCGCGGAACGCGCAACGCATAGGTCCGCCCACTCTGACGTGCCCGTTTCCCCGTCCAGCCTGACGGTTCCCCATAGATCCGGCGTGCTCACCATCACTCGACGGATACTTGCACATATAGACGAGAGGGAGAGCAGTGTCCGGACGTCGTCGCTGGGGTTTTCCCGGTGCCAAAACATCAACTGTCCCTCGCCGCCGGCGACAACTGTATCGGCGAGCATGATCCGAGCAATCTGTGCGAGGAGCTCGTCCGGTAGGTCGACGATCGTGGTCGACGGCATGTTTGAAGAAAGTTTCAGGAAAGTAGGGCCCAGGAACTGGCAGTCTGATGAATCACGCACCCGTTCGATACGGCCTTACATAACTCAGGATGCATAGCCACGACTCCAGCAGGACGACCAACGACAGCTGTCAGCTACCCAGCCGTAAGGCGGTGTATGTCATGAGCGTGGGTGGCAGATCGACGGCCACAGTACGAGATGCCGCCGGTGCCGCCGGTGCAGAGTCAGTGAGCGCGTCATCGAGATTGGCAAGGATGCCGCACACTTCGGGACTCGCTCTGTAGCCGCGCGCAGGTTTGTGCTTGTGCGTGAATTCGGACTGATGACGCGCAAATGGTGGAGAGGGCGGAGGCGATTGTGAAGTGGCGCATGCAATCCGAGCCCACTTGTGTCCAGCCTTCTTGGTGATGCTATATAATCGTAAGATGCGTCCCTGCATGTGGGTGTGCTTCGTTGGTTCTTGTGAAGGTGATCACAGAACTCAGCAACAAACCGGGAACGGGTTCGCTATACAGTATACTTCTCTCGACTGAGCTCGAAAGAGAGAGATGAGACGCGAGCTACGCTACGACCTAGAGACAGGCATGTCGCAAAGCAGATGGACGATAGGCGGAGGAGAAGATGTCGTGCAAGCGCGTGAGCGCGCACCTGTCCTTCTTCGCAGCGCGCTCTCTTGCCTTCTTCCGTCCCACTACATGATACCTTCCTGTTTCCGACAACTTCCAGCTCCAAGATGCACGCTCTCCGATCATGCCGGTTGTGTAGCTGTTTCTATGTGGTATAAAAGGTGTCCGTGCCGTCCTGGTGTTGCCTGAGAAGATGGAGCACGTACCTCCACCTACGAGTTCTGTGCTTGCCGGACTCCTCGAATACCGGATAGACAACTGCCCGGAGAGCGCGTTCGATGTCTTCCCCTCGCGCGGCGGCGACGGAGGGATTGGCACGGTCACGTACCGGGACTTCGGGCTCGGTTGCCAACGCTTCATTCGCAAAGTCTGTCCGCAAGCACCACTCGTCAGAGGGGAGGTGGTCGGGCTGCTTCTCCAATGCGACACGCTCATGTATCAGACGGCGGTCTGTGGTCTCGTTCGGGCAGGCCTGACGGTGAGTGTCAACTTGGTCGTTGACGAATTTGCGAGCTGACTGGGGAATGAATGGTCACAGCCCTTTCCGATATCCCCTCGCTCTTCGCCTCAAGACATCTCCCACCTCCTCCGTTCTGTTTCCGCTCGTCGAGTCATGACCACTCCTTCGATCCTCGGAGCACTCGAGAGCAGTCTCAAGGCTGAGATGCAAACTCACTCCTACCACATCTCGTTTGAGTCGTCCCCAGCCCTGGACGAGCTCTACCCGAAGCTGTTCGGAGTAACTGGTGGCGAAGAGACGCCCAAGCTGCCTCTCCCGAAGGCAGACGCATATCCGGGAGGGGTTGAGATATGGCTACACTCCTCGGGCAGCACGGGACGGCCCAAACCGATACCTCTGACACACGACTTTCTCCATAGGCTCCGATTTTCTCGTGAGCTTTACTCGCATGTATTACTCGTCCGAGTCTCCGATCCTATAACACAGAAGCTTTCCAGGTCCTTGTTCAAAGAGAAACCCCAATCAGTAAGCATCAAGTCGCGTGTGC